>JAJOOD010023816.1:0-11400 GCA_029582525.1 Solanum tacnaense | reverse complement strand
ATGTTTATGCCGGAACGTGGCAACCGATCCATTCAACAAACCACAATCACAATCACAATATATATCCTCACAATCATACAACAAGAGGTGATTCATGGCATACAATTATCCTCATTTACGATTAGGGTGATCAATAATGCAACATTCACATACATACATGCATTATAATGAAGCAATTACAAACATATATCACACCAACATGAAATTACAACCATCACCTACCTCGAATCCAAGTTTGAATCCCCTAAGACACTTGAATCTTCCCTTTCCAGATTATTTCCGCTTGTTCTAGGTCTACAAACAATAATTTAATACGGGAATCAATAAACAATCACTAATTACCCGAATTACTAACAATTCTATGAACCTTAGATAAAACCCATGATCCCAATTATCCAAATTAGGGTTGTTTCCACCATAGAATCTATAATAAAACCCTCCCCCATCAATATTCACTCATTCTATTATGTTCTACGAATCGAAAAACGGATTCGAGGAGTGAAAAGCTTACATTTAGCTTCAAGAATGGTGAAAAACGAGTATGAGTCGCTTGGGGTTCGTTCCTTAGCTCTAAAAATAGAAAAGTGTAGAGTAAAATGTTTTTAGGGTTTTATTTCCAACTTAAGTAGCGTTTGTCCCACTACGGCAGGACCCATCCCACTACAACGGCCCCAACCTGGCAGCATAAATCCCGCCCCAGCGGCTTGCACAGAACCAGTGAGTTATTTTAATAATTCCAACACCCTCATTTCACAAAACACCTTTAACCAACGACGCTCAGAAAATACCGTTCACGCTAAGATCGATTCCGGGAGTTCTACTCACCCGAATTCAATTCTGTAAAGTCGTACAGATTCCTTAACATCTTAGCTATCTACTCATGTGATCAAAATCATAATTAGATCACCCAATTGCTACCAGATTTCCCTACACCTTAACGACTATGATTTCGTCCAAATCTGGACTAGGTTGGGAAATCCAAAGTTACTACTCAAAAGTTTTCTGCCCCCAATTCTTTTCCCATTGGCTTTTCTATAACGACGGAAACTGGTCGTTACATATAATTTCATAACATTCAAATAATTATGAAACTTATGTCAACTGAATAATCGAATTATATTGCATTATCATCTTCAGTCACAGTCAACATAATTTTATGCTCTTTTTTTTTTCTAGGATAACTTAGATTTGTTATTCAAAGGGTGAAGGTGACCATATATATATAAGAAAATTATCATCGTCAGTCATAAGGACATGATGTATAACTGTGCTTTTATTATTATTTTTTATTAGATGATTTATTGAAAACAGTCCTCCGACAAAGACATGGGCAAAATTTGGATATATCCTATCTTTTTCAAACCTCACTTGTGAGATTATATTGAATATGTTGTTGTTAATCATAGGTAGAGGTGGACCAACATTTGAGGGAATGGGTGCACGCGCACCCGTTAGCTTTAATTTTTATATATTTATATATATATATACACATCAATACATGTATATACCTTAATACGGATCATATAATTAAATATGCACCTTGAAACACATAGGCAAGACCATTCAACTATAGAGTGAACTATGTTATGTTTATATAATTATATACATACTTGGATAATCATGTTAGAAGTTTTAATTTCTATGAATTTCCTTAATTATGTTTGTAATTATTTCAAACTATTGATGTATTTTTATAATTTTATGTTATTAGGAGTATATTATTATAAAATTAAAAATTAAAGATCCATGGGACGTATCTCGAGGCTTACGCAGGGCTGTCTCAACCCCTAGGCCACTAAAGCCATCGCTTGGAGCCCCATAATTTTAGGGGCCCCCATTTTAAAAAAAATAATCTTATAAATGTTGTTTTTTAAAAAGAAAACTTATATGTACCATGAGTGCTATGATTTTTACTAAGGAAATTGTATATGAGATGAATATAGAACCTGAATTTCGTAAGAAACAATTTTATGAAAATATTAATAACGAAATCACAAAGTCCCTTGAAATTGGAGTTGATTCCTTTATATATAGTAGATCAGGTTATTTTGTCCCTTCAAAATAGATTTGAACCAATTGACGCATATGAACATATTTTTTGTTTTTAGTGGTAAAAATCACTAGATGATGAGAACTTTTTTAAAAAAACATTGTCATAACCTTAAACTTGATTTAACACATAATCATTATTTTGACTATTAAAGTATTAAGAGAAATAATACAAGTAAAAGACAATGATCTAATGAAAATATTCAATCAAATAAAAAGACTTGATTCTTTTTCAAATATACATATTGCATATAGAATAATGTTAACAGTCTTGTAACAGTTGCCTCAACCAAAAGAAGTTTTTCAAAACTAAGACTGATTAAATCTTATTTAAGATCAACAATATTGTCTCAAGAGTGATTGAATAGATTAGCTATATTATCAATTGGAAAGGAATTATTAAAACAAATCAATTATAAAACAGTAACTAATGACTTCGCATCTAAAAAGGCTAGAAAAGTAGATTTTAAACAAAAGTATATATGATGAAAATAATAAAATATTAGGACCCCTCTCTTAAGTTTAGCTTTAAGCCCCCAATCTTATTGAGTCATCCCTGGGCTTACGCCTCGCATATGCTAAGTAAAACGTCCCATCTCACCCCGCCTTTTAAAACACTGATCATTATACATTTGCATTGATTTCCCCTAATTAAATTTTGCCAATAAGAATTAAGTAGCTAGAATTGGCTCAAAATAATATTAGATGGAATAAAATAGTTTAAAAGAAGTTATAAAAATAAAATAGGTGGAAACTAGCCAATCATTAAACAAAAGTCAATAAATATTTTTAAACTAAATAAAACAGAGTGGCAGAAAATTCTCTCGGATTGTCTTACCCTGTAATTATTTTTTGTTTGTTTCATTTGAATAAAATTAATAAATGAACAAGGATTAAACTGGACACTAACCTAACATAATGCAAAAGTAGACAATCCTGTTTATAAATAAAAATAGAAAATTAATCAGAACAATAATTGTGTCTTTAATTAATCAGAATCAGATCTAATACTAACAAGAATATAAATTGCGGTTGAATGATTGAATACCTTTACTTTTCATTAGAGATTTCATATTTGTAATTTTCAAAATGAAAAAAAAATCTTATTAAAACTGTCACCTCCAAAAATGAAATTTATACTATGGGAATCCAAAATACATCACTAAATTATCAAAATTAAGTTGTTTTCTAATTCAATTAACTCTTTCTTTGAGTAATAAATATATTTTCATTAAAATCGCATACATCAAATGTGTGCATGACACGATTTGGAGAGCACTTGAGTTAAATCTACTTTAAATACTCTTTTCGTGATTCGATCGTGTTTACTTGTTCAATATTAATTTAGAATATCATTTAAATAGTAATAAATAAATTGACAATTTACTACATAATCTTTTGGATATAATAAATTTAATATTTTTATAAATATATCGGGAAATAATTATAACTAATAATAAGGGTAAATTAGGAACTAAGTAATAATTTATTTTTTGATTTTTTTAATTAGACAAGTAAAAATAAATATCTGTTTTTTAAAAAATCAAAATTGAGAGATGTCCCCTCGGTTATTTTAGTGCAATTTTACGTGAAAAATATATTTGAAATTATTTAATTACATATTTATTAATTTTTTCTATAGTTCGAAATAATTCATATTGTCTCATCAATTAATAATTTCATATAAGATTTCAAGTCAAATAATTCTAGATATATGTATTTTTGCTACCAGATACATTAAAATAGGGTGAGATGAGCGAAATAATCCATGTTTCTCAAATACATGTGAATCATATTAGATACATGTATATGGATAACAAAAACAATCCAGGTACATTATGAATATAGATACATCGGGAGAGAGAAGAGAGAGGAGAGCGAGAATCTCAGATATATATAAATCCACTTAGATAATATATGTATCTGAAATAAATGACATCTAACTAATTTTAACTTCATATAACTAAGATGTATATATTTAGACGCGTCAAATACATGTATCTAAAATCCAAATTTTGATAATTAGATTCATAATATTGAAAACTCGCGTGAAGAAAAGTAATTTGCTCTTAAATTAATAAAACTTTGTGTTATTTTTCATATACATGCACTCGGTTTATTTCTGGAATTATTTGCTCGAAAAACTAAATGAAAAAATCGATGGATAAACGTTAATTTTGACCATTAGGCATCGACCTATTTTTAGTAGTATTATATTGTTAAAAATCAATTATAAATTTTATATCAGTGATATTGATAGACGTTAAATATTCATCGATTCATATAATTAACATGAGTCCGAAATCAAAAGAGCAACAAATTTTTTCGAAAATTCCAAAAGGGTAACTCAATTAATTATGAAACCAAAAGGGCAACAATTGTTAACACCGTTTAAATTAGGTTTTTAAAAATGAGGCTCAAATTCCTATGAGCCTTGTAAGGCTCAGCCGCCAATGAGCCTTGCAAGCTTTTTTTTTTTTTTTTTTAATAAATATTCTCGTTTTATTTTGTTGTTTGTTAAAACTCTAATAATAATAATAATACATAGTTGTTGATATGATGCATAAAGATAGTTTAGACCTTATTGCTAGCCATTACTTTGTGGCTTTTCAAACAAACTAAATCCAATAGTTTAGACCTTATTTACTACTTAGTTGATATTTTTTTTTCTTCAACTTTTTTTATGTGAAATTATAATTTGGTTATTCACTTGCAGAATGATAAAATTCAACCTTCTTTAGTCATACTTTATTTTGGTGGAAATGCCCTATTGATGAATATGTTGAAAACATGAGAAAAATTATACTTCATATCAAGGTAAAAAAAGCAATATACCCTTTAAATAATTTATAGTAAACATGAACCATGCATATATGTTGGAGTTCGAAAACTTCAATTTTATATATATATATATATATATATATATATATATAATTTGTAAAAAATTGATAGAACATATAAGGGACATGATAGAAAATATAAAAGACAACATTTCTAGAGATTATCGTCTGTCTTGATGCGGTTGTTGTTGTTTATGTCTACCGGTTCCACAGGTGGTGGATACGTGTGGACTTGTTGTTCTTCGAGGGTTGTTGATGTCCTGCCAAATTATATTTATTACTGAATTATATTAATATTTTATAAATGTCAAAATTGAAAATTTATCAATTATAACAACATACATATTGTTGTGAAGGTCCAACTTCATCATCATTTTGATTTTGTGACATGTCATCCTGGAATAAGATGTAAATCATTAACATATAATTTAAAATAAATAAAATATTCTATAAATTATTTAAAGAGTATATTGTTTACCGTCAAAAAACTCAATCTCCCAGCATGAAATGGAGAGTTTTGAAATTGACATCGTACAAAACCATAATTTCCTTCGTTGAATTCTTCAAAACCCAAATTTGAAGTCATTTCATTGAAGATTTTTATGAGATATTTAAAGTGATTTGCTGATGAAATTGAAGTCATTTCATTGAAGATTTAGCTTAGTTAAATATGAACTACAAGCAACTGAAAATCGTAGAAATGTTGTCCTTTATATTTTCTATTTGAAATTTCTAGAAGTGTTGTCTTTTATATTTTCTATCATGTTCCCTTATATGTTGTACTAAATAATATCAAATTATCTAAAATAATTGTCGTGAAAAAAAATGTATTTTTGAACGATTCAACACGTATTCATGGGCTTTGACATGGTCTTGAAGAAAGAATATAATTAAGAATAAGAATCACTATATGTTGACTTGCATAATAAACGACTCTGGAGCAAAAATGACAACTTTACATGTTAAATTTAAAATTTACCTTCTTATAATTTTATAATTTACCGTCTTATAACTTTTTAAATTTGCCGTCTTATAATTTTATAAATAAAGTAATATCATAAGACTTTACATGTTAAATTTAAAATTTAGAAACAATAATTATTTTTCAAAGATATGACCGAAAAGTGATTGGTGGGAATAACGCTATTTCTACAAAATTCTTTTATCCCCATGAAATTCTACTATTAGAGCAGAATAAATTTGAACTCTTTTAATATTATTATTTTTTCCTTAGTTGGACTAAATCTTACAGATTTTAATTTAATATATAATATAACATAAAAAGAAAAAAAAGGTAACAACAATTGTCTATTTGTCTCTATCTTCATTGAAAGAAACCACACTACAGATTCACATGTATATGTCCGTCTAGATAGAAACATGTGTGTATCTTTATGCATCATATCAACAACTATGCATTATTATTATTATTAGACTTTTAACAAACAACAAAATAAAACGAGATTATTTTTTTTTTTTAAAAAGAAAAGCCTGCAAGGCTCATTGGCAGCTGAGCCTGCAAGGCTCATAGGAATTTGAGCCTTGTAAGGCTCATTGAAATTTGAGTCTCGTTTTTAAAAACCTAATTTAAACGGTGTTAACAATTGTTGCCCTTTTGGTTTCATAATTAATTGAGTTACCCTTTTGAAATTTTCGAAAAAATTTGTTGCCCTTTTGATTTCGGACTCTAATTAACATTATATCGATACAACCCATCATTTTCCCAACTTAATAATACAAGGTAGAATACTTGATTTATTAAATTTGTAGTAAATTTAATTTAAATATTTGAACTAATTTACTAACATGTTTTTGATTGAAAATCCAAATATAATGATAAAGTGTTCTTATTAAATACTTCAGTTAAAAAAATTAAATTCATTTTATATTTGTTTTTAAGCATCTATTATGCAAATAAGTTAATCACTTAACATATATCAACTCCCTTAGTAATACACATTGACTCAATAAACTATAAAAACCCTATGCATGCTTCAACTAATATGTATAGTTAAAAGAGAATATGTGTTTTATGTACTCCATCTGTCCAACAATATGTGTTCACTATTGACTCTACACACTTCTAAAGAAACTATATATAGAAGGGTAATTTTACTATATCTCTCTTTGAATGTATAATAAATACAATGTATTGAGAAATGTAATAGAGAAATGACTATAATTAATGATAGGGGTAAATTAGGACTAAGGGTGTGTTTGGTATGAAGGAAAATGTTTTCCTAGAAAACAAGTAGATTTTTAACTTATTTTCTCATATTTGGTTGGTGTGCAGAAAATATTTTTAGTATTTGATTTATGAATGAAAAACGTTTTTGAGAATTTTTACTAGAGTAGAAAATATTTTTTGAAATTGAAAATATTTTTTAAAAACAAACTTAAATTTTTTTTTGGGGTGGGGGGTCGAGGGTATGGGTGAAAAAATAAAAATTTGAAGTTGAAAATATTTTTTAAAAACAAACTTAATTTTTTTTTGTGGGCTAGGGGGGGAGGGGTCGAGGGTGGGGGTGAAAAAATGAATTTTTGAAGTTGAAAATATTTTTTAAAAACAAACTTAATTTTTTTTGTAGGGTGGGGAGGTGGGCTGGTAGGGGGTGGGTAGGGGGATCGAGGATAGGGGTGAAAAAATGAAATTTTGAAGTTGAAAATATTTTTTAAAAATAAACTTAAAATTTCTTTTGGGGGATGGGGGCTGGTAGGGGGGTGGGTAGGAGGAGGGTCTAGGATAGATGTGAAAAAAATGAAATTTTGAAGTTGAAAATATTTTTTAAAAACAAACTCAATTTTCTTTTTTGGGGATGGGGTCGAGGATCCGGGTGAAAAATAAAATTTTGAAATTGAAAATATTTTTTTAAAAATTTTTATTTTTTGTTGGGGAGTGGGGGGGGGCGAGTCGAGGGTAGGGGTGAAAAAATAAAAATTGAAGTAGAAAATATTTTTTAAAAACGAACTTAAATTTTTTTTTGAAGGGTGTGGGGGGGGGCTGATGTGGGGGAGTGGGTGGGGGTAAAAAAATAAAAATTAGAAATATCTTTTAAAAACAATTTTTAATATTTTTTTTGGGGGTAGTAGGGGGTTGGGGTTAGGGGTGAGGGTGGGTAAAAAAATTGAAGTTAGAAACATTTTTCAAAAACGAGTTTTTTTTTTGCGGGGGTGGGGGGTGGGGGGTGGGGTGGTTTGAGGGTAGGGACAAAATAAATTGATTTTTTCAACAAAAAAAATAAATTGTAATTTGAACTTGGAAGGGAGTTTTGGAAAATATTTTCCTTAAGTTTTGAATGGAAGTTATTTTCCTTTAATTTGAAGAAAATGACTTGATTTGGAAAACATTTTTCCCAACCAAACATGAGAAAATTGGAAAACATTTTCCTCCATACCAAACACACCCGAAGTGTAAAATTATCCATTGATTTCATAAAATGGACAAGTATTGTTGGACATTCTAAAATATTATAGTGGACAACTATTGTACGGAAAGAATAATTACTTATGTATGTAATAAATATTTGTGAATACCTGTAAAAACTTCGAGTTAGAAATATTTAATACTACCTCCGTCCACTTTAATTATTCATATTGCGCTTTTCAAAAGTCAATTTGACTAATTTCAAAGTTAAATTAGATTACATTAATTCGATATTTTAAACAAAAAAATTAGATATTTAAAAATTATACGAAAAGTACTATAAATTGCAATTTTTCACATATCAATATGATGAAAAAATACATCGCAAAATGTTATTCAAAGTCTTATAGTTTGACTCTAAAAAAGAAAACCATGACAATTAAAAGTGGACGGAGTGAATAGGAACATTTTATCATGATTTGAAAAGTTGGTTAGGTGGAATAGTAGGGTTGTGTTTCGGCCGGTTCGATTCAATTTTAAACTTTATCAGTTTAACTTATCGGTTATCAATTTCTAGACATGTTAAACCGTTATAGTCTTATAGAACTATTGATATTGGCTTATCAATTATTGATCATTATCGAAATCAATTTAACCATAAAAATTAAATATAAAAATAAAATTATTAGAAATCACTTAAAAATAATATGACAAATCAAATGAACCATATGCATCGATAGATTTCGCTCAAGATAAGGTTGTAATTTTATTTTTTTTGGGGATAAGAATAAGCAAGCGTTTTTCTTGTGTTTTATTTTTTTTGGTCTGATAAATAACATGATAAAAATTATGATAGCCAAATGGTTTTTATTTTGTTTTGTCTTCTATTCAGGCAGTAGGGTCCCACACACTTCCTCGGACTGTTCTGACAATAATTGTGTCATTACGGCACGTGGTTATCCTTTGTCACTTCCACCAAACCATATAAACGTGATACCTCCTAAATTATTTATCTCGTTTTAATTTATTTGTCTAGTTTTAACTTAATACGAAATTTAAGAAAAATGAAAGAACACTTCCATAACAGGTGATCTTAAATATTAATATTTCACAGGAAAAGTGTGAACTAATTTTTTTTCGAAAAACCAACAAAAAATATGATGGAGTGGTAAACACTTTTTCATTCTAAATGAGATTTCTCGGGAGTTCCCCTAGGTGCAAAATTGCTTTTGTTAGGGAGCGTTTTACCCTCAATGTGTGACTTTTCGGCATAAATTTGGATTTAGTCGAACTCCAATATTGGTATCGGACACCAGATGGAAAATAAAATAAAATTAAAACTAGAGCAAGATAAAATAAACAAATTGAAACGAAAGGATAAAAATAGTACCTTACAGATAAAATATATTATTAAAAAGTTATTATTATTCACTAAAATAATACTCAATAGCTATTTTTATCATACATATTCCGATTGAATTAGCGACAATAAAAAAATAATAGTGTTTTTACAAGAAAGAATTAGAAAGCTTTTCGATATTTTAATAAAAATCTATATTTTATCATGTATTTTTTTTAATGAAATGATTCGGTTGATATGAAGGTGAAAAATCATATTTTAGAACATAAGTTTTTTATTGATATGCGATGGAAAAAAACTATATTTCTAGTAATGAGTCAAACACGGTTTATTATTTAAATCTATTTTGATTTTGAAATTTTTTAATTAGAAAAATACTTCCAATGTAACTATAATTTTTTTTCAATAATTATTTCAAATAAAATTGCAATCGGCCAATCTTGCACATATCAGATTCTCCATGTCATACACAGCCAACCCCCCTCGTGAACAACTCATGTCACACCTAAATATTATCTATTTTTAAAAAAATAAAAAAAATAAATATGAGGTCATTGTGTCTTTTTAAAAAAAATAAAAAATACTAGCAACATAATTATTAGGATGTTTGAAAGAAAGATTATAAACATTTAAATTAAATATTGCAATATTATAAGACTTACTAAAAAGTATTGTAATTTTAATTTGAGAATTTTTATATAATAGTTTTATTCTCCGTATCTTAATTCCCTGTCCTTTTGTTATCTCTTGTACCTACTTTCTTATGTAATAGAAAATTCAAGAATATTTTATTATGAGAAAAATATTTTATTAGAATATACCATCATTTTTATGATTATTGTGAATTCTCATAGAATTTTCTTAGAGGTTAAGGAAAATGTGATTAAGTTAAATGTTAATTCAAAGTCATGTTTCTAATGTGAGCTCTATCTTCTTTCTATGGTATATGCTTTTTGGTGTGATATATTATATTCCCTTCTCCACATGAGTTGTGATGATTGGAATTGTCTTTAGTGTTATGTTATTTTTAATTAAATTATATATTGGAATAACCTTAATTAAATAATGAGATTGCCAATAATAAAAATAATTATAATAAAATGATGAGACAAGTGATCATACTATTCCAGGAATAACGGTAATTAAAAAATGAGACTTACGATCATAGAATAAAATAAAATGAATAGTTACTTGTAAACATAGTCGTAATAAAATAATGAGACAATTGATCATAAGAATAAATGGAACTAGTAGTTATAAGAACAATTGTAATAAATGATGACACAATCAAATATAAGAAATAATATGACAGATGATCATAAGAATAACCACAATTAAATGAGACTATCAATTATAGGAATAGTCATTGTTAGATGGTGAAAAAATCAATTATAAGAATATATAGTTATAACTAAATGATGAGACGGTTGATCATAAAAGCAACCTTAACTAAATGAGATAGTCAATTATAAGAATATGGAATTATAAAAATAGTCGTAAACTCATTATAAATTTTTTTAGACAATATATAGATTATATATAAGAACAATCATGAATCATGATTAAATGAGACAATCAAATATATAAATAATTGTAATTACACGAGAAAATTCATAGTTATAAGAATAATCTTAATTAAATAATATAGCCGAAATAAAAATAATCTTAATTAAATAGTGAGACTTGATTATAAATATAATTATAATTTAATGAAATCGATAATTATAAAATTATCATAGTTAAATGATATGACTATTGATTATAAATATAATTATATCGTAACTAAT
>JAJOOD010023815.1:0-21479 GCA_029582525.1 Solanum tacnaense | reverse complement strand
CAACAACTCTGGACAAGAGTTGAGTCCAAAGCTCCACAAAAAGAACCCTCCCTTCAACTAATAAGAACTCTTTGTTTTACAAACTTTATGCACTCAATATTTTCTTGTGTGTCTAAACCAAATGAAAACCACCACTACTTATACTAGAAGAAGTCTTCCTAGCATTGAATAGGAAGATAATGTAGTAGTAAATAGTGAAGATAAATGGTCTTAGGAGTTACATAGGTTACAAGGTATAATGGAGGAAAAATAATGGAGAAGTAATGGCAAAGTCCACCAACGGCTAAGAGCTACTTCAAGAATAGGAATTGTAACATAACAAACAGTAACTCCAAATGGAGTAAAGCAGCACTAAGTGCCACCAACGACCAGCAGCCATTACTCCCCACGTTCTGCAAATGAAAGTCAACAAACGTAAGTCCTAATGCAACCATGAATAGAGGAAGTAATGACAGCGGTCAATGTGGCAATGTCAATATGCAACATTTTTTATAATATTAAAATGTTTTATAATATTAAAATGCCCCACACTAACATAAGGTTTTAACGAGGCATATTATATATGGACATCCAAGGGGGAGTGTTATAAAATTATATAGTGTGGATGTCCAGTACACCAAGAAATTACTACATTACTTCTCTCCATTATGAAAACAACCTCCACATTTATGATCATTATTCTTGTAAATTTTCATCTCCATAACCTCCTCCATTATATTAATGTTTAGTGTCAAGATTATGACTAACCTTTTGTATGCCTATATGTTACACTATAAATAGAGGCATACATAGAGGCATAAAGGTTCATATTATACTCACTTGAAGATTTGGTGAACACTTGAACACTCGAAAGAAAGAAAGTTATCTTATATTGTTCCTCTTGTCTTTATCTTTATATTGTTCTTTGTTCTTAAGTTTTACAACACAATAAAATATTTGTCAAATAAACAAAAAAAATATTAATTCTTGTGCTTGTAAACCCATTAGTCATAATCATATACAACACAAAAGAAAACAAAAGAAAAAAAGGTCGAATGGGTGTGGAAATTGGATACAAAGTAATATGCAATACATCCGCTTTACATTCAAATTGAAGCATTGCACGTAGCAAAAGAATGATGAAAAATAGAGGAAGTTTCCAATTATTGTCACCCCCCGAGGCTACCCCCCCTTGATGTAAACACGGGAACTAGGATCACGAGTGACACCAAGCTAACCCTGAAGTTGACATATCATAAGAATACTAAAATTAACTGAATAAAGAGATACTATGCGGAAGCTAAAACAGTGGTAACTGAAAGTGAGGAATACGCAACTAGTCTGAATTTATGAAATATACTAAAGGTTCAATAATAACTGAAAGATCAAACTCAAATCTAAAGCTTAATCTAACACTATGTCTGGAAAAACCTCTAATGACTAAAGTTGTTGGGACATGCCCCCAACAAACTCTAGCAAAAATGAAACAGAAATGAAAGACTAAATACAAAAAACATGTATGCTGTTCTCAAAGTATGAGGACTCACCACTGAAGCTGCTGAGTATGGATCGGGAACCGATCTATACGTGATTTGGATGTTGAGTACCTGAACCTACATCATGAAAGGATGTAGTGCAGAGTATGCGCTAGTACTTGAAATGTACTGACGATGCATGATATAGAATATAGTTGAAGAAACATATAAACCGAACAAAGCATAACTGAACAATGACATAAATGAATATGAATGTAAAGCTAAACTGAATGTAATGACCAAGTACTAAATCATGGATGGGACATGTTGATTGAATACCAAAGTATAAACTAAAAACCTGGTCAAAAGCACTAAAGTCTGACTGTGGGAGCTACTATTAACCGACATAAAACTACGTGAGCTAAACGTGGAGTCCGATGTATACGCCCCAGCGAGAGGACCCAATATACCTTGTCAGGGGTATAAAGGCATGACTAACGTGATCAATAAATATGATGCCAGTAAAGGGGACTTATAAACCTACGGGGGTATGTAGTTCTAGGACTCTACGGGTATGTTGAATCCTAGTCCAACTCGGTGTTAAGCCTACTCCCAACTAGAAATGTGTAAAATATAATATCACTGAAATATACTGGAATAGCTCAATATTCTGACATACTAACTGAGAATGAAACATTTAAGTACTAATAATGAAACATTCGAAATCTGAGGCATGTAAATCTAGTTATCTGACCTAGATAGTGTAGTTCATGAACTAAACGAATTTACACAACTATAACAACTAAATCGCAATGATTTTCCAAGGTTCAAGAAACCCTAGGTCTTAACAAGATGAAGGGAATCAAGAATCTGACTGAATTTTAGGGACCTAGTAGATGAAAGGAACCCACTAGTGAAATTCCACATACCTAGTGACGAAATCTATAGAGAAATCCTTCGATTTTGGGGCTGGAACTGAATAATACTTGTTGCGTTCTTGTAAGAGTTTGGGGTTCCTCTTTTGTTCTAAGTTTGATGATTTTTTAGTGAAGGAATCGCTTAGGGAAAGATCTGACTAAGTTACTAGGCTTAAACTAACCAAAACTACATAATTTAGGGATCAAACGACGTAGTTTAAGTGCCCAACGCATAGAGGAAAAAACCAAAACAACCTTGACTTAATTCAGGCGAAGGCCACCCATGGAGGGACCTACGGTCCGTGGGTTGACCTACCAATCATAGGTAGGGTTCGTCGGTCAAGTCTGCCCAACAAGGCTTCACTAAAACGAGTATAACATTTTACTCGAAGATGGATTTTAGCAAACTCGGTGGCATTGGAAAGAGGATTCAATTATCTTTCATTTTATAGGTCATGAGCCACATAATTTATTTTTTTCTAAGAGTTATGTCCGTTTGAAGTTGACCCAGCAACAATCTCCCTCTAACTGGCTACTGACCCTCACCTAGGGTCAGTCTATAGGTCCAACCACGGACCATACTGGTTGACCGTGGGTGGGATCAGAGACTATTAAGATTTGGGCCTTAACGACGGAACCCCACCTACGGTTTGTGGTCCTACCTACGATCTGTGGGTGGTTCCGTTGGTACTGGCACCCGATTTTTTAAAAACTAGGATTTTCTTTGTTTTGAGATCCGAGGTGTTACGTATCTCCCCCTTGGGAACATTTGTCCTTGAATGAAGTCTAAACTTAGTTGAATATGTAGGAAAGGAGCTGCAATCCCTCCCACTAAGTACTAGAAACTGATTTCTCACTGAATTGAGTTCCAAGAACATGCAAATATGTTGAAAATACAAGAACAACTGAAGGAACATGATACTAAGACTGAATTTACGCACGAGTAAACTGAGAGACTGGAGAGGAAACTATTATCTCAAGCTGAAACGGAATCGGAAGGAAAGAGATGAGGATACTTGGCTTTCATGGCTGCTTCTTCTTCCCCAATAGCTCCCTCTACGGACTTACTCCTCCAAGATTGTCAAATCTCATCACCCCCTTCATAGGTGATACTTTCAGGAATGCCCAATCACTTATCTCAAACTCTAAGTTCCTTCTCCCTAGATTTGCATAGGACTTCTCTCTTAGGTCTATTTCTGATGAGCTAAACTTTTTCCCATAGTCTCATAAACCGAATCTGACCCAATCAAGGCTGCTTCACCTACTCGTCCACCTTAGGAACACATAAGCGACCATCTCCCCCTTGGGAGAAAACCTCTAATTTCTACTGATAAACTGCACCCTCCAACTGGAATAATATAGGATCATTGTCCTGTTTTTCCTTAACCTCCGCTACCAATGAAGATTCTGATCTATTCGGAAATATCACACCACTATCTGAAATGTCTGTAAAACCAACTCCTAAGCAAGCAAACCGGTGAACATCTTTTGCTAATTCTTTCCTTTCTCTCTCAACATGTTCTACACTACCCATAGATAATCTACTAAGAGCATCAGCTACTACATTGGCCTTACCAGGATGGTAAAGCACATTCATATCATAGTCTTTGAGGAAATACAACCATCTCCTCTGATGAAGATTCAATTCTTTCTGGGTGAACACATATTGGAGGCTCTTGTGATCTGTGAATACATTAACGTGCACACCATACAAGTAGTGTCTTCAAATCTTTAGAGAAAATACTACAGCTGCAAGCTCGAGGTCATAATTGGGTAAATCTTCTCATGAACCTTAAGTTGTCTAGAAGCATAAGTTATGACCTTACCTCGTTGAATTAGTACACAACCTAGGCCGACCCTGGATGCATCACAGTAGATAACATAACAGTCTGAACCGTTGATGAGTCCACGGTTTGGACTCTTTTAGGGTTTTATTTTGATAGATTTAGTGTCCTCAAATGCATATTGTCTCAATAACTGATGAAAATCCTTGAGTTTCAGGTATTTGGAGTTAGAGACAAAGCATGGACACTATTGGGCATAAAAGAACAAGGCAACTGAAAAAACGAATAAAAGACAGCCTGAGGATCACCTAAACCATTAGGCGAGTCGCTGAATGGCTATGGTCTCGCCTAATGTTCCAGTGTGCCAAGCCCTGAAGGAGAAAATCAAGTCGGTGATAGAAAGGAGCAGTCGGCGTGTCACCGAATAGTTCCGCGATGCAGTGCCTTATCACCTAAAGTTACAGAACCTGAATTTGCTGAAGGCCAATGCAGAAAAGTGATGAATCAGACCAAAGGGCGGATTGCCGAGTGGATCGGCGATCCCGACTAACTGCACCGAGTGATCCTTCGCAGCACACTTTTTGACAACTATAAATTCCTATTGAAAGTTTTAGTTTAGTATCAAACTTTACAATTCAGAAACCAATTTTTACAATTTTCAAGTCTCTTAGAACTTAGAGTTTTGGAGACTTTGTTCCTGAACTTTGAAGATTTGAAGGTTTCTATTTCCAAGAAATTAGAAGTGGGTATTGAAGATTCTTCATCTTTGATGTGTGTAAAACTAATATTTATCGTACCCATTTGATGGAAACACTTTTTGGTATCGATTTCTATCTCTTTACTATGTCTAGCTAAACCCAATTCTTGGGGTGTGATTATGTGAATATGGGTTGAATTTACTGTTGGGTATTACTTATAGATAGTTATTTTGTTGTTTAAAAGTGATTTCGTTCAATAGTTGTGTTTGAATTTAATGTGGTTGTAGTTGCAAATACAATTTTATCTTTGTGTTTTTGACTTGCCCGAGAGAGAGGTTATAAAACCAAAACTACTGAATCGATAGTCTGTGGTTATTAGGTTGTCGTGGGTTCAGCTCGAGAGAGTGAATCCTAAACCCTTTCCCACACATTCAGATCGAGAGAGTAAATGGACTAAGGCAAAGGTTGCGCTTCATTGCCGCTTATCGGTGTTCAAGAGAAACCGATTTGATTCAGGGTAAATTGTTTGAGAGAGAATTTATCCCACTAAAGTCTAGCCTAGTTACCAATTTACAGCGATTTATTATCAATAGCATTATACCGGTTTTTTATTTTAGCCCATATTCCTATCGAATCCCAAGAATCCCGTCTCCATATTTGCATTTTTGTTTTTAATTGTTATTTTAGTTGATAATTGATTATAAAACCCCTTTTTTTGATAATTGACACTTGTGTCACCCTTTAATTTGATATGTTTTTCTTCGTATATGTTTATAGCTATGATTGATTTGAACACATGTTTGCTTTTATATTGATTCTTAATTAGAAACCGCTCCCTTGGGATTCGACCCCAACTCACTAGTTGGGTTATATTACTACTCACGATCGTTGGCACTTGAACTGGAAGTAGTGTCCTGATACGTGAAATCAAAATGGCATTGCTGCCGGGGAGTGGTGTAAATTGAGAATTTTTAGTTAAGTTGAATTTTGCTCTTGTTCGTTATAGTGATACTTAATTTTTAGTTTTATTTTAGTTTTTATGTCGCTGCTTTGAGTAGGAAATTGGAATGTGTCTGGTAGCAATGGTGACCAAATGGACCTCTCTCTTTTGAGGATGATGTCTCTTAGGGATAACATCCTAAGTTTTAGACAATTGGAGGGAGAGTCCATCCATGAGTTGTGGCTGAGATTTAAGACACTCTTCCTGCAATGCCCAGCTCATGGAATCTTAGAAAGCGTGCTATTGGATTGTTTCTATAAAAGTCTTGGGCAAGAAAACAAAAGAATAGCTGACCAAATATTTCCAGGGGGGCTCTCGCGACTACCCTAAACAATAGCAACCCAATTCCTAGAGAACATGGCAATGACCAATAAGGCGATTGAGAAAGACCATACTTTGGCCACACTGTTGACCCAGTTGGATCTAGTTGCCAAGAAAATCATGGAATTGGAAATGCCGGATAAGAGGAAAGACCGGTGCATTCCCCCTCATTAGCGTAAATAGCCCAATGCGAACGAGAGTGGACAAATAGAGGAGACACTCTCACTCATTCTCCACAAAGTTGAAAGTCATGACAAGAGGTTGAATGAGATAAAGTAGAATGTCTTACTGCTGAATGAAATAACTACTTCCCAATTCATATCTGTACATCGACTAGAGACCCAAATGGGTCATGTATTGTCTCGTCTCTACCCTACAAATCAAAATTAAGTAGAGAAGTCGAGCCACGACGTTAACTAATGTGCTACTTGGGAGGCAACCCGAGACCCTTTTTATCGCTTTATTGTTGCTCTAAGAAATAATAGTGTGTTGTTTGTGTAGGGCAAAGTGGGAAAGTTGTTGAAAAGTGCAGGTTGGCGATGAGAAAGGCTAGTTGGGGAATCGCTGAAGAGGTCATCGACCCCGACCCAGACCGCCATTTGGACCCCCAGTTTAACTGAAGGTCCTGTAAAATTTGGTGAGACAAGTATCCACTTGGCAAGCCACCGAGTGGTTCGGTGACTGCGACTAATGTCACCGATTGGGCGAAACATGACGGTTCATTTAAAGAGCAAAGGTTTAAACTTTCAAACTCTTCATTTTCCCTCACTTTTCTTCTTCCAAACTCATACCTGTTTAGTATCTTCTATTTTTTCACATTTTTAAGAGTATTTTAGTCGACAAAGTTGTGTTCGGAGTGGATTACATTGCCGTCTAGCTTTTCATTTTTTATTTGTCGGCATTAAAGATTAGTTTTCTAAACCTTGCAATTTATTTTTAGTAAGTTGTACTCTTATGCAATCAATATTTTCGTGTTGATGTGTGCTTGGCCTCTCTGATAGGAATAGCATGTTTGAATCCTGATTTGAATTATTAAACTTGCCTGTAATGCTTATAGTGTTAATTTCCTGTGTTCTTGTGCCTTGAAATTGGTTAAATATTGTAGGGTCGTGCTTGCATGTCATTGGTTTTAGTTGGGTGAAGTCTGAGTAGCCCGTATTCATGCCAAATGATGTAATTTGTCTAATGATAGAGCGGGTGACTTCGTTCTTAAGGACTATTTTTGTCAATTGGCCAAACTCGACAAAACTGGGAGAAGTCTTAGTATTCTGAGGCAATGAGTGTTAAGGGTATTGCTTTAATTCGACTAGTGCTTAATTTGATTTTATTATCAGAGGTTGCGGGGTTGAATTCGAGAAGATGGGTTGAAAATAGGCACGTTGGGTCGTTTGGCGAGCTGGGTCGGGCTCGCCGAACCACTCGGCGGTTCACCTAATGTCCCCATCTCGCCTTTAATTTTAGGCTATGCTTGTTGTTTACCTCTGTAACTTTCAATGAGAAGCTTGAGGTCACTAAAGGTACTTAGCGACTCGCCGAAAGTATTCTTCATCGCCCCTTGTCTGCACCCCTAAACCCTTGTTGCTCTGTACCTTTCAGCGAGCTATTTCTTGCTTGCCGAAAGATGTTGGCGATTCACCGAAAAACCTTTCCCATCGCCACCTTTCCACAATATTTGAGCCAATCTTTTCGGCGACTTGCCGAGTAGCTCGGCGTGTCCTTCTGCAACTGCTTTTCTATGCATTTGATTAAGTTGTTCCTAACTTTTTCTTAATATTTTGCAGGTATGGTGTGGACAAACATAGATGATCAACCCCAAAAAAGAGCACGGGGTATCACTCTAAATGAATGAGGTTCAAATCCTCCAAAGAAGGGAAGGCAAGAGCTCCCACCGGGAAACAAATGCAAAAGAAAAAAGCACATATTTGAGAGAGTGGTTGTTGACACCCGAGATGATGTGTCTGAGCCTGAAGACGAGCAACCTTTGCTATCCCGAAGGAATGAGCTCTGGGCTAGATCTCACTCCACGTCCACTAGAGTTCCTCATGCATCCACACCAACAGAATCACTGCCAACTCCGGCACGTCCTGTGGCTCCCGTGCCACCAGTCCTCCCTGTACCTAGACTCCTCAACAGGTTGAAAAGAGATGGTTTGTGAACCATCCTTGAGGATAAACTATTATCTACCGAGTGTCTGGAAGGCAAGTACCCTAGTGTAGCGAAGTTATTACAGTGGCACCAGTTCCAGAGTTTCACCAAACCCCGAGGTCCATATATTCTTTCATGGGTCTGTGAGTTCGACATATCATATAGTGAACTAGTGCCAAAGAGTAAAAGGAAGGCCAGAGAGTTCAGACTGGTTAAGTCGGTCATGGTTTGAGGTGTGGAAGTAGGGTGCAGCAGCGATATCATAAATGTTGTTCTTGAGAGGGCCAGTGGGTTCGAGCATGATTATGAGTGCTTGGTGATAGCGTAGTCCCTAGATTACCTGAATGGGTGGCTTGCGCCCCTTCTCTCTGACATTACTTCGAGGTGGATGGACGTGGAAGTCCAGATCGAGAAGAAGGATTTGAATGTAGCTGCCCGGTATTGGTTTGGATTCATCAGCAGCTTCATCATGCCTTCACAGAACGAATCCATCATCCGGCATGCGAAGGCATCTTGTGTAGGGTCTATCTTATCGAAGAGGCGGCTCAACTTGGGCCTTATCATAGAGCATGAGATGGCCATGAGAGCCAATCAGAGGCATACCTCTTTCCCCTTCCCAGTACTAATCACAGGGATGTGTCGGTGTACTGGAGTTCCACGGGATGTTGCTAGAGATCTTGTTATTACCCCATCCTCATCCACGAACATCCAGCGCATTGAGGCCGAGTATACTAGAGAGGAGATTGATAGGAGGAGGGCAGCTCCGGTTGACACATCTCCGAAGGTGGATATAGATTCGATACCTGCAGAGGCATCTTCGCCTACTCCGGCCTTCGGGCCTTCAGGTACTTCTTGCCCTTATACTTCTTCACAAGTTCTAGGCACTTCCACCTCGTCCCAGCCAGCCAAGATTACTCAGGCGATGATCCTGAAAATGGGGCATCTGGCCCATTTAGCTGACATGAGGGCGACTCGATTAGAGAGATCCATCCCAGGGATGATTGAGAGTGTTATTTTGGCTGCACTGACCCTCCTTCGAGATTCTGTTGATAATCTGGCTACTAGAGTCACAGCTTGTAAGAGCAGGCAGAGGGAGGTCTCCGAGATGACCGCTTTGAAAGTCGAGGTAACAAATTTGAGGAAGGACGTAGACTATCTAAAGTCTATTGACTTCACTTCTTTACTGGAGGCTGCAGATGATTTGGATGCTCTTGAGATTTCAGGATTCCTCCGGCTAACACCAGAGACGTACAGAGGGATGATACAGCAGTTGATGAGTCGGATACAGAGACCGACGAGGAGCAGATAGCGATAAGGGATGAGATAATTTATGGAGACCTGCCAGATCTAGAGGAGACTATTGTACAATCAGTGATCCAAACATCATTGATCGAGACTTCAATGGCCGCTCCTAGTGGGTCCGGTACTGCTATTCCTCCTGAGGTGACCCCAGGTACTGAGACTCGAGACCAGACAGATGCACCGGGAACTGATGCCCAAACAGATGGAGCGACTGCGTAGACAGGATCCCCTCTTTACCTCCCTCTCTTTCTTACTTTTATTTTGACTTATGGATATTATATTTTTGTTTGCATTTGAGGACAAATGTTTTTATTTGTGGTGGGGTGAGGCTCACCTTTTGTGTAACATTCGTAATTCTGGTTTTGTCTATATATTTGGGCTTTGAGCTTAATTTTTTTTATACACTGCTTTTTGTGGATGCTTGAGCTTGTGGATCCTTGTTTTTAATTGCAAATAATTTTTTACCCTTCCTAAAATTTTGCCACCTCTTGTTTGTGTTGAATGTGGTTGTTCTTGTGCAAACTTGAGTATCGGTTTGATCAATACCAAGGACTCAGATAATGGTCATAATCAAACATAAATGAATGTGCGGTTATGACAAGGCCAATTGAAGTTGCATAGATAATATGTGAACTCCTTGCATCTCGTTTTGACTAGCCAAGTATCTAATTGATTCTCTTGTGATGAACATTGCACACTAGCGAAAGTGTGGAGTCTTGTTTGACATTGGTGTCAATGCCTTGTGTGATGATGTTACCATGAACCATGTGTGATGACACCTAGAATTTGCCCCGTTGGTCCGGTTGACTAAGTGATGCAAATTTCTTCAGATGATCTTAGGCAACTTTAAAGAGTGTGAACCAATTTGAAATCACACCTCTTTTGTGGCTTACCTTGTGAGTGTATGACCTTCTTTTGAGCACCCCTTGAGCCTTACCCTTTCTTAACCCATTACCCCTAATCCTCATGATTTGTGGTTTGTGTGAATAGCCAACTTAGGCAAAATGCCTAATTTGGGGGTGTGGTGAAAAGAGAACGTAAATCAAGAAGTGCAAGAAACTCCCCTTTAACCCATGGTGTTGAGAAAAAATGGAACCCCTCCATACAAAAAAAATAAATAATAATAATGAAAAAGAAAAAGAATGAAAAATTTGTGTAATAAAGTTGTGAAAATAAAGAAAATGGGGTTTCCAATGATCCATGGAAGATGAATAAAAGGTGACTTTTGAGCTTGAATGAAAATAATGAAGAAAAGGAAAGAAAGTGTTGTTCACATCACATTTCATGAGGACTTCAGCCTATAAGCCTAAATGGCCATACCTTTACACTCAGCCCCATTACAAGCCTTGAAAATACCTTTTTGATATTGAATGGGCTGAAGCAATAGTCGATTTGAAGATACGGGCAAACCTATGGGTGAAATCATGCATTGTGTTTATCTTTGTAAGTGTGAGAGTTGATCTTGATTCCGGAACTTTATATGATAGAGCCATTGTGTGTGAATATGAAATCATTCTTTCTGTAAGGGCATTTAATCACCTTTTTTGGGCTTGAACTTGCATTTGAAGAAAGTATAGTGAGCTTGAGATTCTTTGGTAATGGTGAGTCACAAATTGAATCTTTGAGTGCACAATTGATCCTTGCACGAGTTGAGACTTTTTGTGTGCATTCATGATTGGGTCTTGTGTAGCACTATTTGAGACATCCCTTTTGAACTACAGAACATGAGTTTTACTTGAGACAAGCAAAAGTTTAAGTTGAGGGTGTTGATGAATCCACGATTTGGACTCTTTCAGGGCTTTATTTTAATAGATTTAGTGTCCTCAAATGCATATTTTGTCTCAATAACTGATGAAAATCCTTGAGTTTCAGATATTTGGAGTTAGAGACAAAGCATGGACACTATTGGGCAAAAAGGAACAAAGCAGCTGATAAGACAAAGAAAATACGACCTGAGGATCGCCTAAACCATTAGGAGAGTCACCAAATGGCTATGGTCTCACTTAATGTTCCAGTGTGCCAAGCCCTGGAGGAGAAAATCAATTCGGCGATAAAAAGGAGCATTCGGCGTGTCGCCGAACAGTTCCGAGTTGCAGTGCCTTATCGCCTAAAGTTACAGAACCTGAATTTGCTGAAGGCCAATGCAGAAATGAGATGAACCAGACCAAAGGGCGGAATGCCGAGTGGATCGATGATCCCGACTAACTATGCCGAGTGATCCTTCGCAACATACTTTTTGACAACTATAAATACCTATTTGAATTTTTAGTTTAGTATCAAGTTTTACAATTTAGAAACCAATTTTTAGAATATTCAATCTTTTAGAACTTAGAGTTTTGGAGACTTTGTTCTTGAGCTTTGAAGATTTGAAGGTTTCTATTTCCAAGAAATTTGAAGTGGGTATTGAAGATTCTTCATCTTTGACATGTGTAAAGACAATATTTATCATACCAATTTGATGGAAACACTTTTTGGTATAGATTTCTATCTCTTCACTATGTTTAGCTAAAACCATAATTCTAAGGGTGTGATTATGTGAATATGGGTTGAATTTACTACTGGGTATTGCTTATAGATAATTATTTTTCTGTTTAAAGGTGATTTCATTCAGTAGTTGTATTTGAATTTAATGGGGTTGTAGTTGCAAATACAATTTTATCTTCGTATTTTTTACTTGCTCGAGAGACAGGTTGTAAAACCAAAACTATTGAATCGATAGTCTGTGGTTATTTGGTTGTCGTGGGTTCAGCTCAAGAGAGTGAATCATAAACCCTTTCCCACACATTCAGCTCGAGAGAGTGAATGGACTAAGGCGAATGATGTGCTTCATTGTCGCTTATCGGTGTTCGAGAGAAACCGATTTGATTCGGGGTAAATTCTTCGAGATAATATTTACCCCCACTAAAGTCTAGCCTAGTTACCAATTTACAGTGATTTATTATTAATAGCATTGACCCGATTGTTTATTTTAGCCCATATTCCTATCACATCCCAAGAATCCCGTCTCCATATTTTCATTTTCATTTTTAATTGTTATTTTAGTTGATAATTGATTATAAAACAACCTTTTGATAATTGACACTTGTGTCACCCTTTAATTTGATATGTTTTTCTTCGTATATGTCTATAGCTACGATTGACTTGAACACATTTTTGCTTTTCTTTTGATTCTCAATTACAAACCACTCCCTTGGGACTCAACCCCAACTCACTAGTTGGGTTAAAATACTACTCACGATCGTTGGCTCTTGAACCGGAAGTAGTGTCCTGATACGTGAAATCAACTGTCTGGTAGAGTCAATATCGGAGTTGTAGTCAACCTAGTCTTTAGTTCCAAGAAACTTTTCTCACACTCATCTGACCACTAAAACTTAACCTTTTTATGAGTCAACTTGGTCAATAGGGAAGCTATGGATGAAAATCCTTCAACAAATCTCCTGTAATAACCAGCCAAACCCAAGAAGCTTCTATTATCTATTTGAGAGGTGGGTCTGGGCCATTGTTTCACTGCCTCTATTTTCTGAGAATCCACTCAGATCTCTTCGCAAGATATCACATGACCAAGGAAACCGACTGACTGTAACCAAAATTCACACTTGCTGAACTTAGCGAATAACTGGCGATCTTTGAGAATTTACAGAACAACCCTCAAATGATTCGTATGGTCCTTCTCATTCCGAGAGTAAATGAGGATATCATCAATAAAGACACTCACAAATAAGTCCAAATATTGATTGAACACCCTATTCATTAAGTCCATAAAATCTACAGGAGCATTTGTTAATCCAAAAGACATAACTACAAATTCATAATGACCATACCGAGTCTTGAAAGTTGTCTTTGAAATGTTACTATCTCTGACTCTGAGCTAATGATAACCAAATCTAAGGTCTATCTTAGAAAAACAACTAGCACCCTAAAGTTGGTTGAACAAGTCATCAATCTTGGAGATAGGATACTTATTCTTGATTGTGACTTTATTCAACTGACAATAGTCAATGTACATCCTGAGAGAACCATCTTTATTTTTCACGAACAACACTGGTGCACCCCATGGAGATATATTGGGTCTGATGAAGCCCTTATCCAGAAGGTATTTCAACTGTTCTTTCAATTCCTTAAGCTTAGTTGAAGCCATTATGTAAGGAGGAATCGAAATGGGTTGGGTATCTGGAAGGAGATCAATTCCAAAGTCAATTTCCTTTTGGGAGGAACTCTGGGAAGATCCTCTAGAAACACTTCTGAAAACTCATTTACTACTAGAACTGACTCAAGAGTTGGGGTTTCGGAGTTTGAATCCTTAACCCGAACAAGATATACACATACCCTTTAGAGATCATCTTTCTAGCCTTAAGGTAAGAGATAAATCGACCTACATGCACTGAGCTACTACCTTTCCGTTCTAAGATTGGCTCGTTTGGAAATTGAAATCGAATGATCCTAGTTCTACAATGGACTAAGGCATAACAAGAATGTAATCAATCCATGCCTAGAATGATATCAAAGTTTACCATTTCTAACTCTACAAGATGTGCTGTGGTGACTTTCTGAGAGACTGTGACGGGGCAATTTCGGTATACCCGTCTAGCTATAACTGGGTCATCAACAAGAGTAGAGACTGAGAAGGGTTCTGAAAGAGTTTCTGGACTGACACCGAAATGGACTGACACCGAAATGGACTGACACTGAAGTTTACTGCTTTATATGGAGTTACAAAAGATAAAGTAGTCCATGGATCTAACAATGCATAAACTTCTAAGTGAAAGACTCGCAACGTACCAGTGACAACATCAGGAGAATCTTCTTGATCTTGGCGAGCCTGGAGAGCATCAACCTGTTCTGGCGCTGACCGCCACCTGTACCAGAAGAAGTACCCTACTGAAATGGGCGACCTGCTGGTGCTGCTGGAGCTGTAGACTGAGCCCTATTGTTGTTACCTCCTTGTCCTTGCCTGGTAGAAGGGTAATCCTTCAAACTATGGCCAGACTGGCCACACCCAAAGTACCCTTCTTTTCCTTCAAAACACTCTCTTGAATGGGTCTTACCACACTTTGGACAATTTGGGTAAGTTTTGTTACTTGAATTACTCCCTGAGACTTAGAGCTTGATGCCCTACCTTTATGATCCTGTCAAAACTTGGGGGATGGAGCACTAGTTGATGAAGGTGTTGGGGATATACACTTCTGCTGAAATTGTGTGCGATTTCCACCACCTGATTTCTGCTAAGAGTACTCATAGTTGCTTGTTCTAGTCTTCTTGTTGTCCTTAGACATTTCCCTAAGCTTATCACCCTCAACCTGCTGAGCATGAGTCATGAGCCTAGAGATATTCATATCCTCTGACAACATAGCATTCCTCCACTCTGTCTTCACCAAGTCGAATACTCCAAACAGAAACTTACTCATTTGTGCCATTGGATTGGCAACCATATGTGGAGCATACCTGGAGAGTTGGGTGAACTTAAGTCTGTACTCTTGGACTGATATTGAACCTTGTCTCAAATTCATAAACTCCTGAGCTTTAGCCTCTCTCAACTATCTTGGGAAGAACCTGTCCAGAAAAACTCCGATAAAATACTCCCAAGTCCAAGAGCTGCATCCACACTCTTGTTTTCTTTCCACTAAGTGTACCATATGTGAGCCACATCCTTAAGCTGGTAGGGTGCCAACTCTACCCTATCATTACCAGTCACTTGCGTCACTCCAAAGATTTTTTTAACCTTATCAAAGAGTGTTATTGGTCCTCACCAACCTACGACCCTAGAACTCTAGCAGATTCATCCGAATAAATTCTCAAACTTTGGCTATTGCTGATCCAACATTAGCATTAGAAGGAATTGGAAACTTCCGATTGTTCTGATTAGTCATACTCTGAGCCAAAAGCTGAATCGCATTCCAAAACTCTACATTCGAAACCTCAAGGTCTGGGATTGTGATGAGTCCATAATTTGGACTTATTTAGGGATTCATTTTAATAGATTTAGTGTCCTCAAATGCATATTTTGTGCCAATAACTTATGTAAATCCTTGATTTTCAGATATTTGGATTGAGGAACAAAGCATGGACACTAATGAGCAAAAAGGAACAAGGCAGCTGAAAGAGTGAAAAAAGAAGGACTGAGGATCTCCTAATCCATTAGGCGAGTCACCGAATGGCCATTGTCTCTCCTAATACTCCAGTGTGCCAAGCCCTGAAGGAGAAAATCAAGTCGGCGATAGAAAGAAGCAGTCGATGAGTCGCCGAACGGATTCGCGATGCAGTGTCATATCGCCCAAAGTTTCAGAACATGAAGATGCTGAAGGATAAAGCAGAAAGGTGATGGAATTGACCAAAGGGCGAATCGCCGAGTGGATCGGAAATCCCAACTTATTGCACCGAAGGGTCCTTCGTAGCACATTTTTGACAACTATAAATACATGTTTGAATTTTTAGTTTAGTATGTAACACTCCGGAAAATGATAAGTTAAACTAGAGCCTAAACGTAAGGTTAAAAATAATAAAATGACTCCCCGAAGTTTTAGTAAGTCATTTAAGGTTAAAAATAAGGTAATTGGAGACTAAACCAAGGGGAAAGTGCCAAGGAAAGGGGCCAAGCCAAGGCTGCCCCTAGCTAGGAGCTACTACCCCAAACCTTCACGAGGGGGACCACGACTCGTGAAGGTGGTTCTGAAGCTCCCTTAGTTTATAGGGAGTTTGGGACAGT
The DNA here is from genome assembly GCA_029582525.1 of Solanum tacnaense. Lineage (NCBI taxonomy): Eukaryota > Viridiplantae > Streptophyta > Magnoliopsida > Solanales > Solanaceae > Solanum > Solanum tacnaense. Next base: position 5,155 of record JAJOOD010023815.1, on the reverse strand, counting down.
TTGGGGGAGCTACTGCCTAAGGGACCACGGGCACCACCATGGTTCGTGGTCCCCTTGACAAGCCATGGGGGGTGCTCTGAACTCACTCGTGAAGATGCCTTAGTGTGTGGAGGCAAGGCTTGAGAAGCATGCCTTGGCCTCAAGACCATGACCTCCACCACGACTCGTGGTCATCACCACGGACCGTGGGAGGTCTCGTGGTCATGCCTTAGCCTCGTGGGAGGTTGGCACGCTTGAGGAGGCTACTGCCTCAACTCCACGAGCAGGACCACGGGTCGTGGTCCTCACCACGGCTCGTGGAGTGAGTCATGACCTTGGACGGGGGTTACTTAAATGAAGGACCTTAAGGTTATTTCCTTTTTAGTCAAAATTAAGTTGGGGTGTTTTGGGTATTTTAGGGGTAAAATGTATATTGGTTTTAAGTCAAAATTCACAAGACTTGGTCATTATTCACAAACACCCAAATATTTTCCCCAAAATCCTTTTCTCCCAATATTTCTCTCTCTAAAAGTTCCTCCATCAAAGAACACCAAGAACTTGAAGGTTAGGGCTCAAGAATCAATCTTCTCAACTACAATTCGTGGGAAAAATCTTCAATTAAGGTATGGGAACCTTGATTCATGGAACACTTTTCTCCATGAAGCCCTTCCAACTCTAATTTCAAATTTGGGTTATCGTTCAAAAACTAGGGTTTTCATTCTAGCCATGGGTTCTTTCTAAAAACGATTTTATTATGTTAATTGCATTATATTATGGATGATTTGATGTTTAATGGTGATTTTTATTGTAAAATTCCCCATGAACTACCCCATGACCCCAATTTCATGAATTGTGATGGGTGTATTGATGCAAGATGATTAGTATGAATTGTTCCTATGTTAATCTAGTTATTGAATCTTGTTTTTTTCATGCTTAAAGTTGTATATCTAAGTGTGATTGTGAGACTTGGCTCATGACCCTTGAAGACGGTAAATTGTGAAGGTTTGTTCATGATTGATGAAAGTTGTAGGTGAACTTATAATTCACTTGAAAGGTAAAGATCTTATCACCATTGTGTAAATTGAGGTATTATTGAAAGGTCAATTCTCCCCTTACCCTTTACACATATTCATGTATGAATTATCTAGTATGGTGATAACATTGTGTGTTGATTGAAAGGCTAGTTCTCATGAAAACACTATGAATGTAATGTTAAAGTTCTACTCGCATGTTAATGACGAGTCTAAGGTTGGAAGTACATTCTCACCCTTAATGAATCTATGAGCTATTTTGATGAATTGTATTGAACGAAGGGTAGAGCAATCTTTCACACATGTAAATAAAATTTGAGACTAAAAATGTATAATTTGGGAAATAATGCTTAGCACCGAGTGGATATAAAAAAATGAGGTAAAGGCCCTTCCGCCAATGCAAGAGGTTGGGTCATCTAAGTGAACTCATGAGATGGAAGCTCCTCCGCCAATGCAATAGGTCGGGTTTCTAGAAGCAATCTCCCTATCCCATAACTATGTACCAACACAGGACTTTAGCTAGTGGATCCACCTAAAGCTAAACATGTTAGTTCTACCTTAGGCAAGTAGGACACCTTCTTTCGGTGTAGGGTTACACGACACCGGATTCCATGTAGCTCACATGGTCTATGTCAGTTATGGCTACTCTTCCCTATATGATAAGATTATGAATGAGACATGAACTAAACTATGACTTCTTGGTGAGTTTGCTTAGTAGGAGTGGGGGTATGGGACTTCACTTCAACATTGCACAAGTAGGATTAGCAGGATGTTATGGGATGGTTTCTTTATGTATGATGAGACAAGAATGTATGCATGTATGTTGAATGGATAGTTGCTATGAATGACTTTCCATATGTTCAAATTATGTACATGACTAGTTCCTTATTGATGACTATTGATTATGATGAGGTCTAAAGATGATATGTGTGACTAAGATAGCTCCAATGGAGTACTTAGTATGGTTGGTATTGATGCTTATCCTGACCAACGACACTAACCTACGGTATGAGTATCTACGATCGTCGATAGTATAGTAACCCAACTAAAGGTTGGGGTCGTGTCCCAAGGGAGTGGTTTCAAGAATTGATAGAAAAATAAAATTAAGCTCTAAGTAGTTGTAGCTAAAGACATTAACGAACAAAAACATGGTAAATTAAAGGTGGTGACACGAAAGTGTCAAATATCAATTGGGGTTTTTGTCACAAGTAGTAAAACTAGCAAATACTAACAAGAAAATCAAGTATGGGAAAATGTTCTTGGGGTGTGACCGCAATACAAGTTGAGATAAATCGTTGGGTACTTGCTTTCAATAGGAAATTTGCAAGATAATAGTGACTAGGCTAAGCTTTAGATGGAAATAAGTTCCCTCTCGGGCAACTTACCCCGTTTCAAATGGGTTCCTCTCGGACACCCATTTGCCGCATGATGACCAGCCTACGCCTTACCCCACTCACTCTCTCTAGCTGAGTGTTAGGATATGGGACTAGGGCTAACCCTCTCGAGCAGAACCTCATGTCGACCCACTCCTTAGGCCATCAATCTAGTTGTCTTGGTTTCGCGACCTCCCTCTCGGGAAAGCCGAACACACATGGGTGGTTTTGTATTTTCAACTACAAACCCATTAAATTAAACCACAACCACTAGGTGAAATTACCATTAAAATACATCTACCCTATCAGCAAGCAAGACCCAACAACAATATCAACACATATTTTCTAAATCACACCCCAAGAATAGGGGTTTTTAGCCACACATCAAGAAATAACAAAATACACCTAAAATGATACTAGAATCAAATAGGTATAAGATATTAAACCTTCATTTAAGCAAAGGAAGAAGAATGGAGAAGACCCACTTCCAACTTAGAGAAGATGAAATCTTTCTCTCTTCAAGTCTCCCACAAAACCCTCTCCAAACTTGAGAGAAAATATCTAAAAATGTACTATTCTATTCTGAAAATAATAATAATGGTTCGGAACTTGTAAAATTAATAAAGAGCTTAGTATTTATAGCCATCAGAAATTAGTGCAGGTGGATAGTTCGGCGAGGTTAGTCGAGTACGCCGAATGACTCGGCGACTCGCCCTTCTTTTGTCTCATCACCGTTGTGTGCTTGCCTACAACATCTTCACGTTCTGGACCATTGGGTGGTATAGTATAGCTTCGCGGAACTATTTGGCGCAGCGTCGACTGCTCCTTTCATCGCATACTAGAACAAAGGGCGGATTTTGTTCTTTCGGTGAATCCCCAAAGGTTCTTGGCGATGCTCATGCTTCAGCTTCTTCATTCTTTTCAGCCTTTTTGTTCCTTTTTGAGCCTAAGTGTCCATGCTTCCACAAAAACTTCAAATACGTGAAACTTAAGAGTTTTCATCAGATATTGAGACAAAATAAGCACTCGAGGACACTATTTCTTTCAAAATAAAGCCCTAAAACACTATTTCTTTCAAAATAAAGCCCTAAATGAGTCCAATTTGTGGACTCATCAACACCCCAACTTAAACTTTTGCCTGTCCTCAAGAAAACTTGAGTTTAGCCGTTCAAAAGGGGTGTCTCCAATAGTGCTACACAAGACTCAATCATGAGTGCACATAACAGGACTCAATTTACTTATGCAAGGATCAATTTTGTACTCAAAGATTCAAGTTGTGACACACCATTACCAAAGATTCGCATGCTCGCAATACTTGCTACTTGTGCAAGTTCAAGCTCAACAGAAAGTATCTAAATGCCCTCACATGAAGAATGATTTCATATTCACAGACAAAGGTTAATCAATTCAAGGTCAGGAATCAATTCACCCATAGGTTTGCCCTTATTTTCCAATCGACTTTCGATTCGTCTTAGTCAAAATAAAAAAGGTCTTTCTAAGGCTTGTAATGGGGTTGAGTGCAAAAGTATGGTCATTTAGGCTCAGTGAATTTTTCCTCGTGAGTTGTGGCATTCTCAAGGCATTCCCTTCTTTTCCTTTATCAATTCTTTTTCTAGTGCTTCTAAGTCACCTTTTTATTCTCCTCCATGGATTGCTTGAAACCCGATTCCCTTCGTACTTTATTCCACATTTCATTTTTTTTTTTTTGAATTGAAGAGGTTCCATTTTTATGTAATACCATGGGTTAAGGGGTACTTTTCTTGCACTTCTTGACTTCTCCTTTTCCCTTTCACCACATCCCCAACTTAGGCTTTTGGCCTAGGTTGGCTATTCGCTAAACCACAACTCAAGAGGATTGTAGGTAGTGGTTCAACTAAGGTCTAGGGTTCATCAAGGTTCTTCCAAAGAGAGGTAAGACTCAAAGGGTGTTCAAAAGAGTTTCACACGCTCACGGGTAGGCCACAAAAGAGGAATATGTCAAATTTGGCTCACACTCTTTAAAGTTGCCTAAGATCATCTCAAGAGGACACCTTTGTAAATCAATTAGACTAACAGGGCAAAATCTAGGTTTATTCATGCAAGTTTCAAAGCAAGCTAATCACACAAGGCATCGACACATAAATCAAACAAGACTACACACTTTCGTTAATGTGCAATGGTCATTACAAGAAAATCAATTCGATAAATGGCTAATCACAACGAGATTCAACGAGTTCACATATTGTCTATTGATACGCTCAAATTACACCTACCTAAAGAAGCATAAGAGATCGTTATCAAGTAAATAACCCAACTTGTAGGTTGGGGTCGATCCCACGAGGAAAATGGTCTAGACTTAACTTTAACCAACAATTATATTTGTTTGGTCAAATTACTTCCAGAAACAAGTAATTAAAAGGGGGGATTTTGTGAAACAAATTGTAAGAATTCAGTAATTAATCAGTAAACAAAAGTCAATTTTGGTTGTTATCAAGTTGAGAAAATCAACTAGGGTATATGTGTTCCCCACAAGCTCATAACGCAGTAATCCTAGTAACAGCAATCCTTTCCTAGTGTACTACATGCAAAGTGATAAGTTAGGTATCTCTAAATCCTAGGTCTGGCATCTAGAGAATTTCACCCTGCACCTTGGTCCGGCTACGTGTGTATAATTTACTAACCCTTACCTTTACCTCATATTAGACATCACATCGATGTTTGGCTTAGTTATTACTTCGCACCAATCGACACTAGCCTATTAGATAGTATCACACTAAATCTATGTTGATAATT
>JAJOOD010023814.1:0-17943 GCA_029582525.1 Solanum tacnaense | reverse complement strand
TATGCCTTAAATAGCGTCAAAGAAAGTACAGGTTTGTGATAAAAAAAACTTATTCCTTTATCCACGCAAACAATCGCTTCAAAAACTCGGTTATTAGCGCCAAAACATACCATTTATAATAGCACGGGCCACATTATCTAGTATTAAAAAGAAAAATAGTAACCATTATTACTCTAAAAAATAAAGGTGAAGAAGAACGGTATGAAATACATTATAATTATCCTGAGGAAATTATAGATGACATGAATACCTCTGATTATTATTTTTCAGAATAAATAAAACATGAGTATAAGAGAAGTCTTAGAACTTATGAAAGACCTAATAGAAAGTCATAAACAAATAATCTTAAGATTAAAAATGATAGAAATAGAAATTACATCTCTTAAAGAAAACATACCAGGAAGAATTACAGGTATAATTGAAAAAACAGAAAAAGTTGACAAAAGAATTAGTCAAAAATATATAAATGAATTACTAGCGAAAAAATTCGCAAGTAAAAACACTTATCAAAAGGGAAGTATGGATGAAATATTAATCCAAAAATTCCTAGAAAAACAAAATCTAGAAAAAAATCTAGAAAAAAATCTAGAAGAAAATCTAGAAAAAGAAAAAGAATCATCAAAATGAATGAAATTGATGAACTAGTTTATTCAATGGAAGATCTTAATCTTTCAAATCAAGAAATAAAAGTATTTATGAATAAAGGGGAAACAGGAAGACCCCAAGGAAAATTTGAAAAATTTGAAGGAGATGGATCTACATCCATTAAAGAAGAATGGCAAGAGCCAGAAAAGAATGATAAATTTTTTGTAAATAAAGCAAAAAAGAATAAAGATTTTATAAAACATTATCATAATGATGATAAATCCAAATTCATGCCAAATAGACTCCCAACAGGAGATATTAGAACACAATTTCTAGATCTAGATTGTAAAAGAGATCCAGAAACAAATTTAGATCTATGGTCTCAAAATATACTTCTATATTTCTTATTAGGAAAAGGAAGTTATAGAGATGAAGAAAAATACATCATCATGATAAACACATTCACAGGAAAAGTAAATGACTGATTTTCTGGATTAACAAAAGATGCAGTAAAAATAATAAAAAATGATACTTTAGAAGGATTAAAAAATTCCTTACAAGAAGGAATTACAAACCTAAAACAATATATTGCAAATGAATTCTTTGGTGGACAAGGAAGTCCTATAAACAACAGAGAAAAGATAAGAACAGTTGCTAAAGAGCAATTAGAAAAATTACAAATCTGTAAAATGAGTTATATTCAAGAATACACTTGTGAATTCGAGGAATATTACTATAAAATATTTGATAGTAAAAAAGAAATGGAACCATATCTTGAAAAATACTATCAAAAATTACCAGGCTTCTGGACAAAATACTTTAGAGAAGAATATGAAAAACAAAAAAAGGAGATACTCTTGGTCAAAGAATAAGCTTCTTGAAAAATAGACTGGGTCAATTATGTATGTCACATAACATACAAAGAAAAGCTAAAAGAATAAATACACAAATTTTTTGTTTGGACACTAATGCAGCCACCCAATGGGGATGTAATGATAAGCCTTATAAAAACAGAAAACTTAAAAAGGGTTTAATAAAAAGAAAAAACTTTTCTAAACAAAATTATGTACCTAGGAAAAAATATTATAGGAAGAAGAAAGAATTAAAAAAAAAAAACCTGTAGAAAAATGCAAATGTTATAATTGTGGTGAAGAAGGCCATAAAAAGTACGAATGTAACAAAAGAAGAGTAAAACTCTCAACAATAGACAGAGTAGAAATTGATTCAGATCTTGAATCCATAAAATCAATAGGAAGTGAAGACTTCTTTAATGAAATCTATGAAGAATACTCAACTAGTTCAGAAGATTCTAACTAAATGAGTAAAGAGATCCAAGAAAGAGAAGATTCAGTTCAAGTCTTAGAAACTGAAGAAGATCACAGAGGATACGCTTTAAAAGCCACCTTTGATGGAGAAATATTCAGAAAAATCCAAGGATTAAAACTAAATCTTAAAACAGAAGATAACCTATTAAGTAGAATGCAAAGGATGTTTACAAGAGATAAAATTTCCTATCATGAATATCAGGAAATAGAGAAAGTAATAGAAATTACCCAAACAACAGGTAAACATAAACTAAACTTGTTAACAAAACCTATGATAGACCAAATCCTTGGGAAAATTCCTGAAAAGAAAAGGAAAAAAATGAATTATGTTCATTTAGGAGGAATCCAAATATTAGTCAAATCGACTTTTAAAGAAGGAATTAATTGTCCAATAATTATAAATCTGTCAGACGAAAGATTTATAAATGCAAGAGAAGGAAATCTTGGTATAGTAGAGGGAAACCTAGCTTATACAAAGCTTCTCTTTACATATTATCCAAAGTATTGTATTTCACTCAAAGATGCTGATTTTAATGACGCATTGAGTTTACATTTTCAAATCAAAAGAAAAGATCTATTTAAACCAGGTAATCATATAATGAGTTTCTATTATCAAGCCTTGTACACAGTTACAAATTCAAATTATGGAAAGGTTTATAAAAATAAAGAAATGATCGAAATAGATCGAGAATGTGCAGGAATAGCATGGATTGTTGAAGCGGAAATTCAGCAAACTCAAATTCCAGATGAATATGAGATTCAGCTTGGAAAAACACAAGAAATAGGAAGTTCTAGTAATCCTAGACTTTCAATAGAATATGGAAGAAATTCTATTAGAAAAAGTATATCTAATAGATATCCTACAAAAATTCTAGAAATTTCAATATTACTAGAATAAAAGGAAGAATTTTCAATGAAATTGAATGAAAAAATCAAGGAATCTTGATACAAACAGGAGCAACAGCTAACCATGTAAAAGGTATTATACTTGATGGACTATCAATATACGAAGAAAAACAATATAATTATAAAACATTCGAAGGAAATAACTTTAGTTGTAAAAATATGGTAGATTTACCTATACAACTAGATACCATAAGAATAACAGTTCCCTGTTATATTACAAATCATGAGAGTGATCAGGAACTAATCTTAGGAAATCTTTTCCTAAATAGTATAGAAGACTATAGTATAGGAAAAAACGGCATAGAAATATCATACAAAGGTGAAACTTGTTTCATACCAAAGATGTAAATGCCAAAAGAAACTATTTTTAAGGTTTCAGTTTTCATAGAAATAACTTTCTATGATACTAAAATAACAACATGTTTTCAAATAGACAATGGATCTGAAGCAAGTCCAGCAAAAATCTTTTTTAATAAAAGATTGGGACATAAATAAAAATAATATATCGATGATTGGAATCACAGGAGATAAAGAAAAGCTTTCTAAGTCTAAAGAAAAAGTAGAAATAATTCTAGGATCAAAGATTGTTTCTATAAATAAATTGTTTTCTTATGATAAACTGGAAACAGATTTATTATTAGGAAATGATTTTCTACAACAATTACAGGATTATCATCAAACGTTATATATGATAAGCCTTAAAACCCCTTGAGGACATTTTATCAAAGTCCCAAGAAAACAAAATCCTTACAATCTTGAAAAGGATAATGAAAAATTCAAAAGAAAATACCTAGAAAATCTAAGAAAAATTACTTGTAAGTGCCTTAATCTTGAAAAGATTAAAGAAAATTTACAAAAATCTTATGGAGAAAATTCATTAGAAAAATGGGAACATAATCATGAAAAGGCAACTTTAACCTTAAAAGACCCTAGCATAATTATTAGAGTCAGACCCATGCTCTACAACGAAGAAGATAAAATTGAATTCAAAATTCAAATTAAAGAATTGCTCAACTTAAAATTAATAAGAACGAGTAAAAGTCCTCATAGTAGCCCAGCATTTATGGTAAGAAACCATGCTGAAATAAAAAGAGGAAAAGCTCGCATGGTAATAAACTATAAAGAGCTAAATAAAAACTGCTTATTTGACGGATATTTTATCTCAAATAAAAATAATCTAATTAACCTTGCAAAAGGAAAAACCTATTTCTCAAAATTTGACTGTAAAAGTAGATTTTGGCAAATAAAATTAGCAGAGAACTCCATTCAGTTAACTGCTTTCAGTACTCCTAACGGACATTATGAGTGGTTGGTCATGCCTTTTGGATTAAAAAATGCCCCACAAATATTCCAAAGAAAAATGGATAAAATATTTTCGGAAAAAGAATTTTTAATCGTCTATATAGATGACATTCTAATATGTTCTAAAACTTATGAAGAACATTTGAGACATCTGAAAGAATTTTTAGAAATTTGTTTAAAAAATGGAATTGTGTTAAGTCAGAAAAAAGCTGACATCAATAAAAATGAAATAGAATTCTTAGGAATGATTATTTCAAAAAATGGAATTGAACTCCAATCACATATCTCAAAAGAGATTATAGAATTTCCTGATAAATTAACAACGAAGCAAGAAATACAAAGATTTCTGGGTTGTTTAAATTGCGTAGGAGAATTTATTTCAGATTTAGCTAAGAAACGGAATATACTACAAAAACTAATAAAAAAATCCAATAGACTTGGAAGGACAGAAGAACACACACAGTGTATTAAAAGTTTAAAAGAAGAATGTGCTAAGTTGCCTAAACTTAGATTACCAGAAGACAATGATAATCTTGTCTTACAAACAGACGCATCTGACTATCATTGGGGAGCATTATTGCAAACCGATTTAAATGAGATTTGCAGGTACACAAGTGGTACTTTCAATGATGCTGAAATAAGATATTCCACAAATGAAAAGGAATTACTAGCCATTGTCAGAGGAATTAGAAAATTTTCTACTTTCCTTTTGCCAAAACAATTTGTTATTAGAACTGATAATACACAGGTATCAGGATTAATTTTTAACAAGCTTCCTTCTGTACCGCAGTACAGAATATTGCATCGATGGCAAGTGTTATTATCCTTTTATTCATTTACAATAGAATACATTAAAGGAAGTGACAACTTTCTTGCAGATTTTATCTCCAGGAATGTCCAGTATGGACAATCAAACGAAAATCTTGGTAAACAGGATATATGAAAAGATGGAAAAAGTGGATGAATCCATAGACAATAAAAGCCAAAGGCTATTCAAAATTAGAGATGAATTGTCAAAGTTATCGGAACAAGCTCGGATTTTACAATCTGAAATAAATCAGCTCAGTACTACACAAGCTGAAAACATGAGAGAATTTTTACTCTTATGTGAACATTTGGATACATATCCAAAACAGAATTCAAATCCAAGGGGGAATATTAATCCCAACAAAGTGGCAGGAGATGTCCCACTAGCACCTAGTGCCCAAAACATCTCAAAGGTAAGCACGGATATGCCTATTCCTATATCGAAAGATGAAGGAAAAAGCCGAGTAACAATTGAAACTTCTACTTCGAAAGAAGAAGCAAGTTCATCCTCAGCAAAAGCTGAAAAACTTATCTCTAGGAAACCAGAAAGCAGAACTAACCAAGTTCCATCAGGAACAAAAGTGTTTTCTTCTTTTCAGGTTGGCAAACAACACCCTAAAGAGGAAGAGTATCTGGCATTCGCAAGATACGTATATAACCTCCCTGAAGAAAGCGGAGAAACATTTGGCGTTTTAGGAACAACAAGTTTGTTTCCGAGAATATCAATATTTCCAAACGGATCACCGGGCTTCACAGCTCAATTATTCGAATTTGGATATTTAGATCGAGTATACGCAAAACAAGATCTAAAAGAAATATCTCAATTACCAACAAAACTGTTCAATTCAGTTAAAAATTATGTCCAAGGAGATGGCGTTTATTGCAGATTTTACAGCATTGCTATGGAATGCAAAGATTTGCAGGCTTATTATCCAACTCTCAACTACATATCAGTTGAAAAAATAAAAGATTTTAATGTCAATTGACCGGTTGCCCTTCTCCTCAACTTCTTCTATTTATATTTCGAATATTATTTGTTTTAATTTATTTTTATTTTTATATTTTTCTTTTTATATGTTATGCATTTACAAAAAAAAAAATAGTACTAAAATTCAACTTAAAATATTATAAATGTGGTTAATTCTCGAAATTTCACCCAAATGAGGGAGTGACATATATTATTCGAAAATTACAGTACTATAAATCATAATAATTAATAACTTAAAATATTTAAAACATATTAAAATATGATCAACTCTCAAAATTTAACATGTGCCACATAACTTGGGACAAAGGGAGTAACATATATTATTTGTAAATTACATACTAAAAATATTTTTAAAATATATTAAAATTTGATCAACTCTCAAAATTTCACATGTGTCACATAAATCACAATAATTAACAACTTAAAATATTTAAAAATATCTATTAAGAAATTAATTAACTCTTAAAATATTACATGTATCACATATATTATTTGAAAAGTACGTTAAAAATATTATAAAAATAATTAACAACAAAAAATATGTAGAAATTTAATTGACTCTTCTAACTTTATATGTATCACATAAATTATAATAACTAAACTAATACCTATTGGGCTCGAGTCGTCCCGGACTTTTGTATCTAGTAACTAAAAAGGGAGGGGGGGAGTGTACGAACCAAAAAAAGGAGTTGAAATTTTTTCAAAAAATAAACTACGATATTTTAGTACCCATAGACGATTTTGGCCAATTATTTTAGAATTTATATTAAGTACCCATAGACGATTTTGGGCAATTAGTTTAGAATTCATATTATAGTTAATAATGAAAATCATTAAATCATTAAAATAATTAAATAATAATTGGGGGAAGGTGAAAAGAAACTATTGTCTAAAGAGAAGTCTTTTAATGAAGGGCAAAAAAGTTCAATCAACATTATTAAGGGCTTTCATATTTTTAATATAGTATAGGTAGTGGTGGCAAATGGGCGGGTTGGGTCAAATTTGGGCGGGTTGAAAATGGGTCAACATAAAATGGGTAATAATTCAACCCACCCATATTTGATATGGGTAAAAATTGATTGGGTAACAAATAGATTGGGTAAAATACTAGTTTACCCATATTTTCATGAGTAAATAGTACTCTACTTAAGAATTCAACATGGAGAAAATATTTTAGTCTTTTTTTAGATGAAAAATGTTGAAAATGCTTCATTTAGTTTTATTGTATCATAAAATTAAAAAAAAAATCCTAACTTTTCAATATAAAATAAATTTATGTAATAACAAGGGGAAAATATTTTTAATTTCAAAGTAAAGGAATAGTTGCATTTTAGGACTAAAATATGCTTAATGCACTCTAAGGCTTAAGCAATGTCAATACTAATACATGATTTGCTTATTTTACACTATTATTTATTATCCAATATAAAATTAAACAAATAAAAAATATAATTATAATTAACAAAAGAAATGTACATTTAAAATATATATTTTTGGAGGGTCAAAGACTTCACATTTTCAATTATAGAGAAAAATAATTATAGTTCTATAGAAGAACATAAAAAGGAAGAGAAGTTACAAAAAAAATTTAGTGATATCATGAATTTTAAGTGAATAAAAGTTAGAAGCTTAACCTATTTGGCTAATTCATATTTTACCCATATTTTACCCATAGTTTACCCATATTTTTATGGGTTGAATATGGGTATCAACCCATATTTTACCCATGTAAAAAGTCACTCACCCAATCCATTAAAATATCGACGGATTGGACGAATTACCAAAATATGGGCTCATTTTGCCGGCACTAAGTATAGGTATTGCAAATTTTAGAGATGTTTGCACACCATTTTACACTTGTGACCTCGTGACACACAACATATTTTGCTCTTATGCTATGCATTATGATTATTTTTTGTCATACTTGATCAAATTTCTATTAGTATGATACGCATAAATGTGGCAAATGGGAGGATTAGGCTAAATTTAGACAGGTAAAAATATATTTGATACTATCCCATGAAAAAGTATATATTTAAAACTATCCCTAAAAAAATTATGCATAATGTCAGCCCAAAAACTTTACTTGCCATCATCTAGCCCAACTTATACATTATTTTTTTTAAAATCGTTCAGCTATATTATTTACCAAATAAATGGTCAAACACAGTTTTTCTCTTCTTCTTCTTCGTCCATCTTCCTCCTCCTCCTTCTTCTTCATCCTTCTTCCTGCTCCTCATCCTCCTCCTCCTTCTTCTTCCTCCTCCTCCTTCTTCTTCTTCGTCCTTCTTCTTCTTCCTCCTCCTCCTTCTTCTTCTTCGTCCTTCTTCTTCCTCCTCCTCCTTCTTCTTCTTCGTCCTTCTTCTTCCTCCTCCTCCTCCTCCTCCTTCTCCTTCTTCTTCTTCTTCTTCTTCTTGCATTCCTTTTTTTTTAGAAAAATACAATATACCACAAATGTGAATCACTTTGAGTTATATAGTAAAAGGTTCAACATCGAGAGGATTTCACATCTAAAATTTGAGGTTGTTTAAAGAAAATTTTGAGTTGGTTAGGATTGAGTAGTCAGAAACAAATTCTAGTCATTTATGCATCTGTCAATTGATTTTGTGATGGAATGCCACAAGAAGGTTGGGAAATAGTACGCTCGGTTCTTTCTCATTAACTTTTTATGTAAATTGAAATAATGGAAACTATATAATGGGTCATAAAACATAAAATAATTATAGTTCTGTAGCTCAACTCAAACTAATTCAACAAATTTTCATTGGCCCAAAATAAATTATAGCCCATATCCACCACCCCCCCCCTTAGTTTAGGTCAAATTTCTCTTCAACCCCTTTAAATTTAGGCTCAATTTATTCCTAGCCGCTTAAAATTTAGGTCTAATTCGGCCCAACCCAAAACTTTTGTCTTCTTATTAACTATTTTTGTTCTTTTTTCTCATTTATTATTTTTGTTTTATCATTAATTACTTTTGTTCTTTCTCATTTATTATTTTTATTCTTTTTTTCATATTATCTTTTATTAGAGATATCATTTGATAATATTTTTGTTATTTCTTTTTTTTGTTAGTTTATCTTCTTTTTATTTATTTTTTTCTCTTTCTATATTTTTACCTTTTTAAGAAAATAAAATAAATTAATTTTTTCCATATTTATTATTTTTAATTTTTTCTTTTATTGTTCTCTCATTTATTATTTTTATTCTTTTTTTCATATTATCCATTATTAAAGATACCATTTCGTAACAATTTTATTATTTCCTTCTTTATCCTTTTTCATTTATCCTTTATTAGAGATATAATTTTGGTAATATTTTTATTATTTATTTATGTGTTCTTCTTTTTTATTTTCTTTTTTCATTCATTAGATATATCATTTTGTAATGGAAAAAGCACCCCACACATCTATTTAAGGATTAGTATTACAATTTTTATATTTACTTTTTTTTATTACTACTTATAAAGTTTTAATTACAAGTATTAACAGAAAAGTTTTAATTTATGAATTAATTAATTACATTTTATTAAGTAATTATATAATGTTATTATAATTAATAGGTGAGAGAAGTAACATTAATGAGAGAGAATCAGTTGATAATTATCAATTACACCTTTCAAGGAATTTTCTTAACTTATTACACGCCACCCGCCACCCTCACTCCCACGTACCCACATTGCTCTTTTCACCACGATTACTCTTTCTCTCTCAACTTCTTCGTTGTTCTACTTCTCCATTCAAATGAAAACCTCTGCAAATCGGGTACACACTGCGAAGGATCAAAAGTGTTGTGAAGGTATTTTTTAAATAAAATATTTTTTCATTTATTCAATTTTATTTCATTTAATTGATATATATATATATATGTGTGTGTGTGTGTGTGTGAAATTTGACATGATTTTGGTACAAATTTGTTATACTTGAATATTGACAGTTTTTTTTTTATTTTGACATGAAAATGGTATATTTTTGGTATAGGCATACTGAGGTTTATTGTAAACTTGTGTTGTTAGGTGGCATAAAATTTATATAAAATTGGTATGATATAGTTTTATGTAATTTATAGACTATACTATAAAGTATGTATTATATTGATCTCCAATTATTAGAATAAGAAAAAAAAAATTAGAATTAAGTATATTTTTTACATGAAAATAGCAAACTGTGAAATGGTATGAATTTGTTGTAATATGTATATGCATTTACATGAAGTTGGTATAAATTTGGAGTGAAATATGTGACAGTTGTATGAAATTTGTTTCTTAATTGAAATTGGTAAAATGGTATACTTTTGGTATGAACTTTGTATGAATTATTTGCAATATGTATATGCATTGGTATGAAGTTGGTATAAATTCAATATGAAATTATTTTCTGACTGAATTTGGTAAAATGGCATACTTTTGGTATGAAATTGGTATGTATTGATTGTAATATGTAGATGCATTGGCATGAAGTTGGTGTAAATATGATATACTGTTTGTGTTTTTTCTCACTCTTTACAACTTATATCAAATAACAATTATATTTTAGGGAAGAAAAACATATACCCAATGATCTTCATACACCAATATGAAGGTTTTTGACGATCTGAACAAATTCCTAAACGAAGAGCAGTTTCAAGTCATTTTTTTTCATATTATGAACGTTGAAGTGTGTATACAACAATTTTGATTAAGCTTGTATGTAGTGATTTTATTTCTATCTATTGGTTATATTTTCTGTATACAAAGTAGTCAACTCTATGTATGAGTTTGTAATAAATTTGTGTTTAGAAAGTGTATAAAGATTGATATCAATTATTAAGTTTAGTATAGTATGTATGCGCATTTTTAATGTATGAAAATTGATATCCCAATACACATTTCGAAAACAAGATTCCATAAGTTAGGATGCTTATTTTATTTTTTTTAAATGATATTAATTTTTAAAGCATTAAAAAAATATATCCACTCTACCTCAATGTTCTACAGTAAAATTTTAAAAAAGAACATTGGCAACTAATAAAAAAGGAGGAAGAAATAATCAAAATAGGAGATTAATAACATTACGGAGATTGATAACAACTAAAATAGTGACCAACTAATAAGGAGAAAATCAGGGATTAATATATCCAACCGGTTATCAAACACTACATTTAAGGAAAAGAATAATGCTAATTAATTGGTTAGGAGTTATTTCAATTCAATTATTTATTATCATTAATATATTTGTTATTTTCTTTTCTGTTTTTTTATTGTTTAAACAAATGTTATATCCGATAAGTTTTTTATTGTTAAAACTTGAAACATAAACAACAATGTCATCCTTCCGGATGGCTCAGTTGGTTTTTTAGTTGTTACTTAGCCTAAAACTGGAAACCAACTTTTCTATGGATAACAATCCGTTCATGCTACCCTCCATAGATATAGGATTTACACCTTTGAACGTCTCAAGCTGGAAATCCATTGGGTATACTCCCCAACCCACACTAACTGACAAGTGAAAGTATCAAAGAACAATAATTGGGTCTCATCATAATACAAATGCACATCACAAAAAGTTAGAAGTGTAAATTGAGGAATACACCTAAAACATAATAAGTACATATATAATTATAAGGATAAAACAAAAACTGAAATAAAATCTCTAAATTAGGCATACACCACAATTGAAATATACAGAAGAAACCCAAAGGTTGTAAGCAGAAGCAATTACATTCTACAGATGCCAAAGACCATGGGGTATAAGTACAGAGGCGGGGCGAGAAACTGAACCCTGTAACTTCTAAAATAAGCCAACCTCCATTGAAACCTATCTGAAGTTAGGTTCATAGGGCGACACAAAATTACGTTATCGTCAACATATCTTTTCTATTCCTTTATGCCCATTAGGCTGGGAGTTCCAGCAGCAGCCCCTTGCAGATCTGATAAGGAGAAAGACCTCCATGGACTAAGCTTCTGTTCAGGAGGTGATGATGAGGGCTCAATGCTATATCTTCTTGATTGTGGAGGCAGAGGGGGAAGAGAGCAACGAGGTGACGATGCATTTGAGTTCAAGGACTCCGAACTATTATTGCTCTCAGAGCAGCTGGAAATTGCACCAAGAGCTAACGAGCTTCTAGAGTTTATTGGTCTCTTGTATAACCCACCGCTATTATTTCTTGGGAAGTGATTCCGATTCTTGTCAAAGAAATTGCTATGAGCAAGCAGGTTCTTGCGTTTTCTAGTGTATGCATTCTCCGGCTTGACCATATCTTTAAGCGAGGAACATGATACTGCATCTGCTAGACTAGTATAAGATTTCGATTTACCAGCATAGAAACTTGAAATGCCCCTCCTGAAACATGGCAGTCAAGCACAATTAGAACATTGAGAAGAATAAGACTAACAGACTGACTGCTCATTAAATATCTCTAAGAAGCTATAAATCTGTCTACTTTGACTCCTGCACTGCTCAATTCATTCTCCAAAAAGATCCACGTTCTTAGTGACTTGATTAAAACTAAAATATTAACAAAACTAAACAAAGTTCTGCATTCTTTAACTATCTAAGACTTCCATTCAGACCAAAAATAGGATACTTCTCAACTTCAATAATAATAGGTAAACTAATATACACTTATTTACTGCTTATCTTTCTTCTTCTTCTTTTTTTGAAATGCTAACACACCCAATGGTGGGTGACTTATAAACTCAAAATATTCAACTGCTCTCTTTTCATTGCTAATACATCCATGTGGGTTGAGCTTTCAAGATACCACATTGGTGGTCCTTTTTTGAAAAATAAATAATAATAAAATGGTCAGAATTGAATATGCTGAAGTGATGCTCCAAGCTTCCAGAAGCATCTCAGAAGAATATCAGGCCGCTTCCTGGTGTAGTGGTCCCCCAACCTCTATCCAAACAAAATATTTGATTCCATACTATGAACAGATATGCACGGTGCACCCATGATGGAACCATAATTTCCTGACAAACTAAAAGTCCGAACATTTCACTCATAAGCCTTGAGAAACCAATGGAAGGAAAAAAAAGATACTGACACCTCATCTTGTCCGCCTGTTTAAATCTCACAAAGGAGCCATGGGCCACGTACTAGCCCCCACTGTCAAAGGTACTACAAGAATTATGGACAAATTCAGTGGGGGAAGTTTAAGACATCCTTGGGGTAATGGGACAGGTGCCGTAGCTAATCAAGTAGCTCTAGAAGCATGTGTAAAAGCTTGTAATGAAGGACATGATCTCACTCAAGAAAGTAATGAGATTATTCGTGAGGTTTTTAAAATTTGAACTCAATTTTGGTGCGATACCAAATTCATTGATTAAAGTTAAGAACTCATCAATTTCTGTTGATAATGGATCTTTTTTTATAACCTTAGTGTCTGGACCAACTTGCATGCACCTCGACTTATTCCATGGAATACTTGTCACCTCCCACCAGCATCAGATATCACGCCACTCTATCCACCTAGGCTAGAATAGATGAGAAAAAATCACCTAGTGTTTCTCTCTAGGTAATTAATTGAACCTGAAAACTCATAGGGATCAATCCACTTCAATGATACTAGGCAACACCCTTGGGTATGTTGATAATGGTTTTTTTTATC
The DNA here is from genome assembly GCA_029582525.1 of Solanum tacnaense. Lineage (NCBI taxonomy): Eukaryota > Viridiplantae > Streptophyta > Magnoliopsida > Solanales > Solanaceae > Solanum > Solanum tacnaense. The sequence goes on along the minus strand of JAJOOD010023814.1, from coordinate 4,443 downwards.
AACCGTATACACTTTTTGTACAAATTCTTGGCAATCAATATTCAGAAGCAAGATAGTATGAAATATCAATCACATTCAAAACAAGTTCTCCAATAAGATTGCAAATATAGGTCAGGCCACACTCTAGAATTAGTTCCAAACTACTTTTCAGGTACAAGTCTGCACCATGCTACTTGAAATATAATTACCTACGTAAAATTTCAGATTTTTCTTTTACTGCTCAAATTAAACAAACAAACACAGATGAACAAGTCCCACCCCAAGGTAGCACATCCATTACCTCAAAATGAAAAATGAAGCTTAGTTAAATAGCTCACTCCTCAAGACAAAGACAACCCCAAGGAAACATGTAACCACTCCTTAGTTCTTTATACAGAACCATCACAAGCATGCAAAAAGCCACATAGAGATACATACACAGCATTACTAGTTATCTACAAAGTTCTATTGGATTGTTTTGGTTTGTGATCCAAAACAATTATAATGCATGGATTGTTTTAACCCTTTAGTTTGAGCTTGGCACTTCCACAATGGAGGTCTCAATTTTAAAACCCCTTGCGTTGACTTTTTGGGTCGAGCTCGTTGAATGGGACTTGCCAGGTGCGGTTTATAATAAGCTAACTTCCTTAACTTAAGCAAATGACTCCTTAAAATTATGGTCCATTTCCCTAGCAAGTCATAAATATTACCAAGATATGGCAGAGTTAATTGTTGCTACTACAAATCAATTGACAAAATCCACAAACCATTAAACACACAAAATCAGAACCTAATCTGGAATACTAAGAAACTTAATTCATCATCTAAAATTCAAAATACACGACTAAATTAACCTAAAACCAACAGAGAAATTAAACAAAACAAAGGTAAAACCACATACTTAATCGGCAAAACCTCCTCCAAAGACTCCAAATTATCAAGAGCACCAGGTTTAAACGGACTCTGGACCTCCTCTCCATCACCATCCCCGCGGCCTCCATCCGATGAAGACCCTCCCGCCGGCGGTGAGTCATCACTATTCCTACCAATAGAAGAAGAAGACGAAGAAGAAGTCCGATCATCCTCATCTTCCTGCTTCGCCTGAACCATACGTTCCCCGACGCCTAGGTCCGGCGAGTTATAGATCGGAACAAAAGCCATTCCGTGCACAAATCCTGGCCGTTCGATCTGATGATCAGGTGTACTGTTCCTCTCAAACGCAATCGACATAGCTTTCGCTTTCACTTGTGCTGAGAAAAAAGCAGATACATATGAAGAAACCTAGAGAGCCTATGTGTATATAATAAACCAGAAAGAAGAGAGAGAAAGAGAGTGTAGATACAATGAGGAAGAAAGAGTCTAGAGAGAGAAAGGGAATATACCAAAGGTAGATGAAAACCTTATCTTTATCAGGACAGAGTTATATTATCTTTTTTATTTATTTATTCTCTAAAATTCGTGATTTGTTATGGTGCATCCGGCTTTAAATGAAACCGACTGCTCAACGATTTTGATTTTATCTGAACCGTTCATTTTTTGAGATGTTGAATATGGGATAGGAAAGACGTTAGCCATCCACTACAATTTCCAAGTTGGAATTTAAAATTAAAATATAAGAAAAAACAAAATTTGGAATTTCATTTTTTTTATTTTTAGATTCGAAATTGTGATACTTCGAATTGAAGTTGGTCAAGACTTAGGATTGACTATCTATCCATTTTTATTTATTCATTATTTGATTGCCACACATATTTCTTTATAAAATAATAATTTTGTTATCTTTTATTGAATATATTCAATATTTTGATAATGTATTAGAAAATAATTATAGTTTACAACAAAAATAATTATATATATATATGCTAAATGTAAATTATGCAAATTTAAAAAATAAGAATATTTAGAAAAAATTAAAAATAATTTTTAAATAAAAAAACCTTTTGATTTATGAATTTTTTATATATATAAGATGCTACTGGTAAATTATGAAATCTTTTCAAACAGAAATTCATTGTCAACTTTATGTAGATTTCTATTTAAAAACTTGTCTAAAATTATATATTACAAAAAAAACATATTCTAAAAACAAAACAGAATTAAGAAATTAGAATACTATTTTTTTTCTTTTAAAATATGAATTTCAAATTAAAAAATGATATTAATTTTCAAAGTAGTAAAAAAAATCCTAAAAAAAAGGATCAAGGAAGAATCAAAATAGGAGATGGATATTGTTAATTAGGAAATTGATAACAACTAAAATAGTGACCAATTATTTGGGAGAAAATCAAGGGATAGATATATCATGTCAATTTAAAACACTATATTTAAGGAAAGGATATCGTTAATTAATTGATTAAGAATTATTTTAATTCATTTTTCATTTTTTGTTTTTAATTAATTTTTTATTTGTTAGTATTGTTAGAAATTTAATGTTATGTATTGAAATCTAAAAACTCATGTTAGGACTAGTAATATTTACTCTTAAATACATCATTTATTAAATTATTTTCCTAACTTATTGATATTGGGTTATTGAATTAACAGTTGGTGAACATATTAAAATTTTTTTACTTAATGATGTCATGATTCAACCCACCGGTCGAGTTGTACGATCACCTACTCTAACACCTAGATAAGATAACTCTTATGCCTAAGCTGGGACATTAAATACGGAAGTGAACAACATATAAACTCCCAAACTATTACTTAAAATATAAGAATCCTCTTAACTTAATTTAAAATGAATTTTAGAAAACCCAACAACTGATCCAATGTAGGACCACTAGAGCCAGCAACAATAAGGCTGAGAGCAATTTGAATTGAGAGCGGAGAAAACACTATATTTGCTTTTTTAGACAAGTCGTAATCTAACCTAGGTGTAGTGAGCAACATCGATAAATCAAAAGGTGAAGCAAACACTGTCACAGTGAGATGTCCTAATTATCCACGAACGTAGTCAGAAAATTTCAATAAGTGGAGATTCACGTACGTATCTGACACATTATTGATTATCTGACACATTATTAAGATACGATTATATGTATATAGTTTTTATCAATGTACTCGATTAAGTATGTATGTATCTAATAAATATATTGGAGATTTACACATGTACTTGACACAATTTGTTCTGTCATGTATCCAAGTCCTGTCATAGGTATCTGGGCTTCTGTCATGTTTCTTAATATCATCACATGTATTTGTTATGGTATTACAATGTATTTGACTATTTTCGTATGTATTTGATCTACATGTATACATCGTGTTTTAATTTTGATGCATTGTTAGTTATGTGTATGTAGAGGAATGGATATTAGCTTTTATGATTATTCTTTCAACTTTTATTTATCACAGATATATTGTGTTTATTTTGAGATGCATTGTTATTTAAATTTTGATAGATATATGAATACATTGTTTTAGTCAGTTTCTCACAAAAAGGAGGGAAAGGATTTTGAGATTTATGAAACTTTTTTAGGAAGATGTTATGCTACAGATTCTCAAAAGTATTAGTTTATGAAATTGGTATATAATATGATATACAAACTAATTCACTTAAATTTTTTAATATATATATATATGTTTTGATATGATATATAAATTGATTTAATTTTTTATACCACATTATATACAAACATATATTTGTGTATGAATTGTATTTAAATATGATATACAAATTGATTTAGATAATGGAGTGAATTCAATTAAGTAATGGAGTTTGAAAAAATAAGAGAGAAAATAAGGGTACGTATAATAGTATTTATGAATTTTAAAAGGAGAGAATATGATGAGACAAAAATATAGGAGAAATTTATGGAATGAATACCAACTAATTAGGAGAAAATTAGAGGATTATATCCTATTAGTTTTAAAACTCTTTTTTCAAGGAAAACAAAATTGAGATATTAATGAGATTAAAAATTTATCAATTATGTTTTCTGTTTCTTTTAATTGATTTATTAATTTTTAGGTTTTGATAAAAATTTACTGTGTATTGAAAACTAGAAAGATTAGTAATAATAATTCTTAAATATGTTATTTATTAAAAAAAAAATTGGGGTGGGGGGTGGGGGGGATTAAAAAAAATCAAGCTTAGTGGCCCAAAGTAATTTTTAAAAGGGAAAAGAGTTTTTAACTTTGTGATTTAGAGCTGATATACATTTCATTACAAAATGGTTCATATTACCCTTTTATATAAGCCAACAAGGGTTAGGACTAACATAGCATTAAGTTCTTGTACCTTTAGCATAGGTTTTTGTACCTTTTTACAATTGTCATGGCATTAGGTATTTGTATCTTTAGCATTACATGTTTGTACCTTTATATTAAAAAAACCTATAATTGAGCTAATGTAGGACTCTTCCTAGCCCTGTTTTATTGGTTGTTGAGCACGTGGAAGGCTCTATATTTGTGTCTACGTTGTAACTATTACCTCTATTTACATATATGCTAAAAAAAAATTGA
>JAJOOD010023813.1:0-16113 GCA_029582525.1 Solanum tacnaense | reverse complement strand
ATCGGTGTGTTCTGTAAAATGTTAATTTTCTATATTTGATGAGCTAAAATTTTTGCAACATATTTCCTCTAGAAAATAAGTTTTTCTTCTTCTTTTGAAATGAGGAAATGATTTCTATAATAAATATCATAACTTGATATCAATTAAAAGTTGGATTACAAGTATGTAGCGTAAGATAACCTTGCATATTAATCGTTTGTTGATATTTTAAGGAACTAAGTTTGACAAGATAGTTATATACACTTACTTTACATAATAACAAAATGTGATACATTGTATAGAAAGTTAGTTGAGATGCAGATTGAGTTGTTTTGATATTTGATCAAAAGATTAAGACCTGATACATATGAGAGAAGAAGAAAAAATATTATTCATAAATTACAAGATTGGAAAAAGAATCAAATCACAATTGCTTGAAATAGGAGGTATGTACATACATGAAAGCAAGTGTACAATTACTTCAATATAATGACTTAAAAACCAAGTGCAAGGCTGATAAGGCTAGGTAGATAGCTATTATTTCCGAGGTCGGCCAAAGCAGAGACAAATTCATAAACACAAATACAAGTAAAGTTGCAGAGTTTATTCTTTAAGTTCAGAAAGAAAACACAAGCACAAATCTTCTTGTGGTTCATCTAGGAAAATGACCGCAGACTGGCACTACTTTGACTTGAAGTTCCTTCAGCATTCAGCTCTTTATTGGTAATGATTGACTGCACAGAGAACTATCTCCAAACTACCTTCAATGCATCGATTAATAAATGAAAAGGACAAACGTAGTTGTTTTACACAATTCAAGTAGCTCATATTTCATAATACTCTGAAAAACTATATGAGCTCTAAGGTAGTACAATGATCACAATAATCAAACTACTTTCACGGCTAGTAATATAAGTAAATGCAACAAACTATCAACCACAACTACACAAAGGCCAAGATATATATATATAAATATGGTCCCAGCAAAATCTATAAAATGGAAGATTTTTTGTACTATAATGGAATAGTCTAGTTTTGTGACTTCAATTGTGGCTTAAGATTTATAGTCTTTTATCATAGTTTTGTGCTCTTTTAATCGAGGACCTTTTGAGGAATAGATTATAATGCCCAAAGTAAAGATACCCTGCACATACCGAGAATCACTTCAAATGATACATTCATGAGTTCAAAAAAAAAAACTTACATTGAACCGTTGTTGAACTATGTCTTGAAAGTGTCAAACACTTTAGTCTGTTTTACCTATTCTCAAATCTAACTCGAACAACGGAAAAAAATGGGGTGGGACATCCCAAGAGGTTAGAATCAATAAGTTTAAAGGAATGATATTGCTACTTATACGCAAGTACACCAATGATAGGCTTATTTTATTTGATTAGACTAACTAATAGTGTATATGCAATCACTTACGGTGCTCACTTGTTTTTATTAAAAATCAACAGCAACATCTACGACAAATTTGAGGCGAAACAGAGAAGCAAAGAGCATCTCAAATTTCTGAATTCAACAAAGACGCAATTCTTATAGTCCAACCGGTAACCCTACAGATCTAAAACAGAAGAATCAAATTGGGTCTTGATTTTCATTAAAATTTATGAAAGATGGAGAGAAATTTCAAAACCACAACCCAAAAATATAACCAAAAAGCAGAAAAAGATAACAAAAAACTGCACATTTCTTAATAACACAATATAATCATTTACCTATACAACAACAACACATGCAGGAAAACCAGACAGAAAAACTTAATTTTTTTTTCTTTGCAAAATAAAGAAGAAGAGAGACAGAGCATCAACTCTCATAGAATGTCCTAAATACACATCAGTTTGGCAGCATTGCTACGTGTCTCTTCCAAAGCAGTATTAAGACACGTTTGCAGCCTTTATTGATGAGTTTGGTAGTGTAAATGACCAAAAGACCCTTATTATTTTAAAGATGGCAAAAATCAGTCATCTTGTTGTCTCTTCTATATAAGTAAGTAAAAGTAAAGTAAAGTATAATAAAAAGAAATAATTTAAATTAATTTGACGTTTTTCTTAATAAATTATTTATTAGGAGTTTATTTAAATTTTTTTTTTTAATTAATTATACTTTAAAAATATAAATATGACTATTTATAATCTTATATAGTTATTTAATCATATATATAATATTAAAATATAATTTTTTTTGAATATAAAAGCTAAATAATAAAATTTTATTAAATTATTTAACTATATTAAATTTAAACAATTTAATATGTAGAGAATAAAAATGGAAATATATAGAAACTCAATAAAGTTATCATTGTATAGGTGTCAATTATAAAATTAAATGGACCCCACTATACTCAATGATAGAAGGCATAATATGTAATTTAGTAGAAAAGTGTAGGATTTTTTCTAAAGATGTTAAGAAGGTCCAAATAATAAGGTTAATAGTACAATTTTTTCTATGCAATACTTATCACTTTGAGAAGTTGGAATGACAAAAATATCCCCACTTGCCAATTGAATGACCAATAAGCAGCCTTTGAAACTCTCTTCTAATATATATATAAATATATTATATTTGGGCCTAAACTCTCTTTTATAATATAGTAGAAAATATATATATATTCTATATTATTTTGAAAGGGAGTTTATGCCCAAGTTCTACTATATAATAAATATAATATATAATATTCAAGAAACTTCCTTTTAAAAGTCCCACAATATAATATATAATATTCAAGATTGGGAAAAGTCCCAATCTTGAATATTATATATTATATTTGGGCCTAAACTCTTTTTTATAATATAGTAGAAAAATGTGATAATTTTATATATGCAATAATTTCAATGTCTCATTTTTTAAAATTTTATTTTGTATTTTATGTTGAGTCAAATAGAATCTTCTATGAGTTTATTTATAGTTTGAAGCAAGTGACCTTTCAAGATTTGAATGGTTGATACTTGTGATTGATGACTATCCAGTAAATATGGATCTCATCGTGCTTATATTTACTACCGTTTGATGATGGATAATTTTTTTAGGAATTGAATTCCGTAAAATATGACTATAAATATTTTTTTAGAATTTAACTTTTGAAGTTGATTTTTGTTTTTCATGTTAAATTACTTGTGAAATTCAAAACTGTAGTCATAACTAAACATAACTACAATTTTCAAATATTATTTTCACTTCCAAAAAAACAAAAATCTTCATATTTCATGTAGTCTCTTTGCGTGAGGCATATTCTCACATTTCTTGCTTTGAAGAGTCGTGCCTATTCTTTATCAGGATAATAGTTAAAATTAAAATACGAAATTATTCTTTATCGTGCCTATTATTCCATGAATTTGATGTCTTATTTTATCTGGGTAACAAGAAAAAACTCTGATATAATTGTAATTTTCTATTATCTTCATTCTTTTTTTTTTGTCAACTTTCAAAATTCAAAACTTAATTAAAAAGAATTTTACATCACCAAGTAATCATTAAAGAGCTATTTATTTTTCAAGACATTTGAATAAGGATAAGTTTAATTAATAAAAGCACCTTTTATTTTTTTGGAATGAGAATTTTCTTAAGATATGTATTTAAGTTAAAAATACCACTTATTATGAAGTAAAGTGTGAGTGATTACTAAGGATAACTCACATTTATTCCAACAATATAGCCAAGTTCCTGTTTTAAAAGCAACTCTCTCCATCCATCTCACTTATCGAGAAATGAACTAAATAATTACTCCCGTTGTTTAATAATAGTTGTCCATAATATTATTTTGGGATGTTCAATACTCCTTCCGTCCCTAATTACTTGTCCCCATTTCCTTTTTTTAGTTGTCCCTAATTACTTGTCCATTTTGACAAATCAAGAAAGGACAATTTTTTTTTATCTTTTATATCCTCGATTAATTACTATGAAAAATGTAAAACTTCTTGAAAATATTAAGTTTTTAATTCACCCGCTTCATAATTATTAGGGGTAAAATGACAAACTCACTATGTCAATTATTGATTTGTTAATAGGTGTGTCAATTCGACAAGTAATTAGGGGCAGAGGGAGTAATATTTGTCCACTTTATGAAATCAATAAATAATTTTACATTTAATTCCTAATTTACACTTATCATTAATTATAATCATTTCTCTATTGCATTTTTCAAGATATTGTGTTTATTATATTCAAAGGGTGATATAGTAAAATTATCTTTTTATTTATAATTTTTTTTTAAATATGCAAAATGAATAATGGACAAGTATTGCTGGACCGAGGGAGTATATTGTACTTAATAATAAAGATAAAATATATGTAAAAGGATAAAGTATTTTTTTTTTTTCTAATTGAACGAAGAGAGTATTTACTACACTCTTTTTTTTTGTTAATGATCATGATGTCCGAGTCAATTTTCACACACCTCGACTAATTCCACGAGATACCAAGTTACTTTGTCCACCAAACCTACCAGCAATACCAGGTAACTCTGTGTCTTTATCCACCAAAGTTAAAAAAAAAAAAAAAAAGAATCACCTAATGTCTTCGTATTTACTACTCTACATTCAAGACTCAAGAGCCTTCTAAAATTCCCCAAGGCAATGCCAGCTCGTTTTGAGAACAATAAATAGTGCCACAAAATTAAATAGGGCAGGCAACAATACTCAACTAACTTTCCATAGAAAGCTGGTATGTTCGTTTTGACTATAATTTGTGCCTATCACATTTATAGTTTTGCGTGTGAACAGCAAGGACTTCATTTTTCAAAAGAAATTCAGCATTGGGTTAAGCAATTTTCATCCACAAATATAGTAAAAGGACCCCATTTTGTTCCCCCATTTCTCTGTGTATCTTTCTGTTTTCTGCTCATTGACAGTTAGCTAACCTATAAAAACATGTTCAACAATAGCCCCACAAAACCATTTAATGCAAATTTATTAGTGATTTATCAAATATTGGAGTCTGATTAAATTTGAATTTGTGTTAAGAAGTCGCACATTAAGGATAAAACACTGTCTAATAAATGCATTCTGTAACTAGGGAGACTAGTATTAAAATAATGAAAAAATACTTTTCGCTCTGTTACGACATTTGTTGGTTATCAAAGACTGTTTGGTATATAGGCTGTATCTAACAAAAAACTTGTACAGTATTTGTTTGCCAACCATCTACTTAACCACACACTCTTTTAATGTTGTCCTTCCTACTTTTCTTCTTTAAATATCATCACTTTTTCTTTATTATCATACTTGCATACCTTGTGTTTGTTCTTTTGCCTTGCTGAACTTGAACTACTACTCCCATTTTTTTCCCAAAGCAGCAGAAGGGGTTGCTCAAATTCTTTTTTTTTTAGTTGATTAATTCTTTTGTTAGGTAGTCATGACAATTGCAGCAGACTTTTATGATGAGCAGGATTCAGTGTTTTGTTCAAAGAGAGTTTGTGTGATGGATGCTGCTGGTCAGCTGGGATCTGCAATTGTCCATCAGCTCTTGCTCAGAGGTTATACAGTCCACGCCGCTTTTCAAAACCATGGTTCGTCTCCACACCCCATTTGTGGAATTGTTGTTGTTTTTGTATGTATCACTTAATCTGTTATAGCAAAGACTCTTGACTTTTCGTGTTATTATATCAAATTTACTATGAAGACATGGGAAATAGGGCAATGGGGTTCAGTTAAAACACCCTCATAAAACAATCTCATGACCTATGTTGCTTGAACCCTTCAAAATTGTTGCGTATCGGATCCTAAAAAAGATAACCTTTTTTTTGGAGGATCTGACATCAGTTAGAACAACATAGTTAATGACTATTGAATTAGTTGTTTTTATTGGTGGAGTTGAAACAACTGTGATTTTTTGCTCATACTTGGTCTACCACATATTATTTTGAAGTTTGAAAAGACAATAAATTAAAGTAGAGTAGGATACCACACAAAAAGGGTGTAGCCTTTTTCTAATTTAAGTTGATACCTTACTTTTTTTATTATTATTTATGGGATGAGCTGTGGATGGAGAGGTAGTCACTCTACCCTCCGCAGACCCCACTTTATGGGTTCCGCTTGGTACTTTTTGTTGCTGTGTGATTGGTGAGAGAAACATAAACAAAGAAAAGACTTTCGAAGTAGTTGAGGCTGGAGAGCAAACTATTTTCTTGGTCAATTTTTGTATTATCATTGTTATTGATTCATAATAATTGTATACTGATGATATTACTAACTGTAACATTTGTCATCTTTCTTTTTATAAACCTGTCAAGACCATCTGACCTATTGAAAGTTTATAAACTGAATCTTGAAATTAAAAATCTGACCCTGAAATCTTGATGGTACAGATGAAATGCAATGTTTTAAGAGGAAATATGGTTGTGGCAATGATGACAGCAAAAGCAAGAAGTTGATATGTTTCCATGCTGATCCCTTGGATTATCATAGCATAGTAGATGCTTTCAAAGGCTGCTGTGGTCTGTTTTACTCGTTCGAGACCCCCTCTGACTATCCGACTTACGACGTGAGTTATCCCACAAACTATTCGATTGCCTTATATCATAATTGGAATAAAGTAAAATAGAACATGAACTTGTAAGATCCTAAGCAGTATGAGGAGCCAGGGCTCTGATCACGTGCTTGTGAAGAATGAGCCGGCCCTCATAGGCAGTGGCTTGTTTTCCGCACCTTGATTCTGGCTTCACATTTTCATGTGTGGAACTTTCAAAATGAGGTTCTATACATTGAGAGCTCATCCAATTAACTAGATCATTGGGTTATGTTGCAGGAATTGATGGGAGAAATGGAAGTCAGAGCAGCTCACAATGTGATGGAAGCCTGTGCACAAACAGACACCTTAAACAAGGTTGTTTTTACATCATCTGCAACAGCTGTGTTATGGGGTACAAGGAAGAGGGACCAACATGACTCTCCTGTGGCTTCCCATTCTCATTCCTATGTCGATGAAAGAGATTGGACTGACATCAACTTTTGCAAAAAGTACAAGGTAATTTACCTACTTAATCCTCCACAATTTGGCACTTTTGATGTTTACCAAACGCATTGATAAAGTTAAAAAAGTACTGCTTACTAGATACTTTCAAAGTCTAACATGAATTGGCATGACAGTTATGGCATGGCCTATCAAAGACACAAGCGGAGAAAGCAGCATGGGCATTGGCAATGGACAGAGAAGTGAACATGGTGTCTATAAATGGAGGGTTGTTAATTCATCCAGACCTCAATATAAGAGAACCTTACTTGAAGGGAGCTGCAGAAATGTATGAAGATGGTGTGTTTGTTGCAGTGGACCTCAAGTTCTTGGTAGATGCCCATATGTGTGTGTTTGAGGATGTTTCCTCTTACGGACGATACTTATGCTTCAACAGAGTCATAAACACCACTAAAGATGCTACCACACTAGCCAATATGCTTCTGCCTCCTTCAGCGTCATCAGAAACACAAAGGTAGACGTAAATTCTATTTTCTTCTTCATTCATAGTAACCACCCTCGATCTTGTTCAACTTTGGACTTACCATGTATGTGTTAACTGCAGATTGGAGGATGATACCATATATGAGCAAAGGATTAGCAACAAGAAACTGAACAAACTGATGCTAGGATTTGATACTGGATTGGAAGTCCAAGTGAATTGATGCCATCACTGTGTATAAAGCATGGCTCGTACAGAACTAATCGAAGAACATTGTTTTGTTTCAAAGAGACGAGAGAAGAGCCCCATCAAATTTTAGATAGATTCTGGAGATTGAAGACCTCATCATAAGTTTATTACAAATTCTTTGTTTCTTTTGTTGAAGAAATCTGTTACAAATTTCACTTACAAGAAAGTTGCATATAAAGAAAGCATAACAGAAATGTCAAATGACCAAACAAAAACATTTTGCATAGAGCCAAGCTTTGATATATGTAACAATACCTTATTGTACCTTTTCCACTTGCAAATTACTACAGAATGAAATCAACTGAGAATGGATTTTTTTTTATAATCTGGCCACACTTGATATGTATATTATATGTTTTTTTTTTATAACAATACTTCAATATAACAACCAAAAATATCGAATCAAACAGCGTTATTCGAGATGTCTGATGACTGATTATATAAGCAAATAAATGCATACAGGGTATTTATCATATGATCCATCCCCTTGCCCAGTATATTAACTAAACTCAAGGGCTAAATATGCCTTTTTCGCCCTTCTCCTAAACTTCTCAATTTTAGGAAATACAAGAGTAAAATTGAAAATAAGAGTTCATATTGATTTATCATGCTTAAACCAAACATATGGTATTTATTTTTATCCATATATCCCATAATCCCATCATTCTTCAGTTCATATTGTAAATCCGAATAACTTGTGCCTCAACCAAACGACCCTTTAAAACATTACCGGTAATTTGCTCTACCATACCAGAATTTTGTTACATTATACCATCCTCCTCCTATATTTACTATTCACTACTAAGGGAGCCCTTTCTCCATTTTACATTTTGACCCAGAATTGCTACACTTGATAGGATATACACAACAAAATAGTTACATACATCAACTTAGAACTTCTGAAGGAAAAACGAGGTTCAGAATCAAAACAAATTTATTAAAACACTCCATCGCAACGATCAATGCCCATATGACTTTCCACGGACATGTCAGGCACTTAATGACATGGAAATAACTGAGGATAACTTGTATTTGCGTACTTTGGTTGAACCTTTTGGTTGAATTTTTATCTCAGTCCTGGAATGGACAGTGACTTCTGTCCAGTCAGAAGCTGAAGCGCCTTCACCACGATAATCTCGAAGACAGTAGAGTACTTCCAGCTTGGAAGGAGCTGCAACTCCCAAAGCAACAAAAGATCTCTTAGATTCAAGGAAAATATGAACATAGTATCCGGTAGACATGTATAACCACCAATCACAAGGTTATCTTCAAGTACAATCAGGTAAATGCATTTGCCAACTACCATAGTTATTATTTTCCTTACCTACACCAAACATGCTTGTTTTCTGGATTTTCACTGTACTAACTTTTGATCTCCTGATGTTTCCCAATGCCCGGATATCTTCGTTGTCCCCTTTGAACTCGAGAAACTCTCCAAGGACAAATTTATTACCTTTGAGCTCTAACCTGTATGTATCAGAATAATTTGAGTAAAATTTCTGAGTTGGTAATGCTTTCATATAAACTGCAACTCTGCAAGGATATGTGCAAATTTCTTCCATGAGAAGAGACAGAATGTCTATTAACCCATGAACATCTGCATTATTGTTTTTCCAGAAATAGCTTTGATCTCCTTGATACTCTCTCTCACTCCCCCTCCCCCACCCCGGTCCCAAAAAAGAAGAAGAAGAAACACACACATACACACACTCTTCAATCAAACACTTCCCTCGGGAATGGTGGGCTTTATTAGCCAACATTCTCTTGTTTGATGTTATTCTTCCCTGTTTGTTCAAGATCTTACACTGCAACTAAATTAGTAAAAGCACTTTCTTGTAGGTCCCTAACTTTCACTACATGAATATTTGACATTCTAGCAGGAGGGTCAACATTCTTGGTCAAAACGAACAAACACACTGTTTCTATTTAATTCAGGAAAAATTTAGTGTCATAACACAACATAAAGATGAATGCAATGCAACAGACCTGTCCCACATTGGAGCTGTGCTGAGTACAAGATTAAGCTTCTCACGTATTGATTCCTGCACGTCCTTCTTCCCACCATGAAATGCACCTTTAATCCAACCAGAAAGCATGTTTGATTCGGGTTTTAGTTGTATCCATTGGTCATATCTTATGACCTCAGAGGGAAAAGAGTCTGAGTCAATGGTACTGCAACAAAGAAGTAATTAGCAATATTCACAAGATGCAAGTTTAATGATCACAAGAGAAACATAATACTGGAATAACATAAAAGATGTCATTCAAAAGTTAATCTAAACAGTTCAGTTGACTGAATATGTTTTTCACGCGCAGTCATCGAGTGTATTACACTCATTGAGCCAGGTAGGCAAAAAGTGTCAATATGACACAACAAAAGTTGACATGAGGTGTCTAAAATGAACATCACCCGCTTAAGGTGTCTAAGTGAAATTTCGTGCCAACTTTAAGGGGCCACCGATGGGTTAAGCCTTTTTTTGATAATGAATCTCAACAGTTAATATTTATTGTTTATTTTGTTTACATGAGTAATCTCCATCGAGTGTTTATGTTTATTTTGAATTGTTTGCATATTTTGTTTAATTTTCTAGAGTTCTATCAATTCAGATTGAAGAGTGCCATCTTTAATAAACTCCCATAATATCTTATCAAGATTTATGCAACTCAATTTTTTTAAGAGTAGATAACTATATTCTACGGTCAAGACTCCTATTCGACTGACTTCACCAGTTTAACCTACGAAATAGAAGGAAGTACAAAAACCCCATATATTTTCTTTTTATAAAGGTAAGAGCAACCAATCGTCTATGATAACAGATATCTCATAGTTCCTCAGAAATCCAGAAAGAAAACAATATCCCTTCAATTGCATAGAAGTGCTTTCTATCCCTTCAAAAGCTCGTTGATTTCTTTCTCGCCAAATAGTCATAAAATATCAATGGAAGGAGTCCATGCTCTAGCTCTCATGGTTGATAACTTCTATCGTTGAAAGTAAACATATTCCTTGTATATTCCTTGTGGCCCTTTTCTTGCTTCATGTTGGAATTTTTAAATTTTGATTTCACAAGATACTTTTATTTCCGAGTAACAAGTAAAAGGAAAGTTATAACACGCAAACTAATATGTTACCATTATTAAACTACTACAGAGAACTATTTTTTCTTTCGACTTCAGGAAGAGTGTTTTTAATTCTTTTGTGATTATTTAAATACCGAAAGGATTTCTAGAGAACATAAAAGTATTTTGTACTCTTTACTTAACATGTGAACAATACTTTTATTGAGGTTTATTCTAATAGTTAAATTTTTTTCCTGAATCGAGTGACTTACGCCCAAATGCCTCAATGTATGTTTTCACTCTGCAGGGATCAGATCGAGTTGCCACATCGCTCGCATCGGATGGGTCCATTCTCTCAGCGAGTTACTTACTTTATAACATGATATCCCTAAAGATGTTCTGAAGCTCATCAAGCTATTCAATATTACACTAAGGCGTGAAAAAATGAATGGACAAACAGTATCATGATTACGGCACACAACAAAGGATAATATTCAAAGTTGTCAGGGCTATAAAATTTATGAGCCACACACCTAAACTTTTGAGGAAAAAATCTATAGACATAGACTTGAGAGCACTACAAGGGTGATTGAGAACCCATTTGAATTTTTACTATGAATATACAATAAAGGTTCTAATTTTGCTAAGTAGATCATCAAAATTTATAGGATATAGAGGAAGTATCTAGACACAAATAGAGCATCAAACAAATCCTTAGCAGGTGTAGGAGAAAAAAGGAATTCATATCGAATATAAATACATTGTAGAGGATAAGAATGCCGGGCAAAGGATCCGTCACAAATGTGAAAATAGAGATAGCAGCTATTGAAGTAGTAGTTTAGCCTCTGGACTCTCTCTCTCTCTCTCTGTAGGTTCAAACACTAAGATTGCTTGAAAAGGGGAGTCAAATTATCTCATGTTCTACCATGTAACGCTCTTCAATGGAATTTTAGCCTAAGCTGGTCGGTACCAAGAAGGCTAGTAATGTACCTCTCTCTGTCTTGACTAAGCCCCTCAAACGCCTTCTCTATCTATCATTAGAAGTAGGGAGGTGGCCTACCTCACTAAACTATCGATCGCAAAGCTATCGCCTGGTTAACCAACCATAATATTTAGCTATGGTGCTGGGATGGATCTTTAATGCCTTAAGCAGCTAGGAACAACTAATTGCTTTCAGTTCAACTTAAAAAATCTCACATCTCAAAAGTTCCCTTGGGGAAAAAAATGCTCCTCAAGCTACAAATAACTTGAAGAATTAATGTCCAATACATGCTTAATCTCAACATTACTATGATGTATAACCAGCAGATGATGAAAATGCATACCGGAAATTGGGGTTTGAACATATGACTTTGCAAGACAAATATCCTTCCGGAAGAGTGATGCCCCTTTGTTCAAGGTAGGATTCAAGAATAGGAACTAATTGTTTTGCTTCTGCTACCTGAAATATAGAAAGTTATAATAACAATGCACAAAACTAAAATCTTGATATCATCAGAAGAAAAGCAAATTCCACTAATCAATGATAAATGATAGAAGATGACAAGTTGTTTGATAAGGTGAAAACAACCCCAACTTGTTTGGTATTGACGCATAGTTAAGCATAAGGTGGCATCTGAATGGAATTATTCTCAATTGAACAATGCTGTAACTGTGGTCTCCGGGCGTAGCTTGCATGTACCTCGACTATTCCACTTGTACCTGCTACCTCCACTAGCACATGTACTAGGTAACTCCATCCACCCAGGCTTAGGCAAATGGGAAGTATTTACTGCCTCCATTGGAACTAGGATACCTCATGATTCTCATCTCACTTCATTGACCACTATGCCACATCCTTGGGTGCAATCTCTAACCCTATCTCGAAATAGATTCTTCCTACAGAGGGACTGTTAAAGCCCACTACACAAGGTTGAGTGCTCCTATTTTATGCTCCAGGAAAACTATACTACACTGACATATACTTCAAAGCATACATATCGACCTTGTCAGGAGGCATTCTTAGCTCAATTGACCAACAGACCAGAGTTGATCATATAAATTTTTTATATAACCGACAAATCCCAGGTGGGTCAGTTGGCCCAACCCAGTTGGTACACATGTTTGTAATGGGAGAAATGGTTTTCTAACCCTTTACAATTATTTTTTTATTTTTATGTCATTTTTACAAGAGATCTTCATTTTTAAACCTAAGAAATTTGAAAATGGCATTTTCTTCTATTCAATTTGTAAAAGGGCAGGAGATCTCATTTCCTCATTTGTAACTTAGCGAGTATGAACTCACCCCTCAAGCTGATCCCACTTAACTACCAACTTTGTGCCAATGGCAAATACGATCTGGTGCTCTACTCAGAATTCACACATACCATGTCATGACCTTACCATTGAACCAAAGCCCTGAATGCAGGAATTGTTCATATAATTTTGAAGGGCACGTCAGATTTCTAGAGATGGTTATCTTTGCTGAAATTACTCAATGCCAACCTACCTTTTGATGGAGTAGATCTACCTAAATTGTCAGGCTTCAATAAGAAATAAAGTCACTAATTTGCACTTCAATCCAACCCAATATCATCCTTGGTGACAGTGGTTTCACAAGTTTGGAGGGGATTTATAAGGGACAACAGAATCAGAAGAACATTCCTTCCAGACTTAAGCAAGTAGCATCAATCCTTCCGGGGAGAGTGGATCTACAGTAATGAAAATTCTCCATGTAGAAAAGAAACAACTGGATCTAGTTAGTCCTTTACCTTAAAGTCCTTGCGCATAAACTCAAGGTGAATGGTGGACATAGCATCATCCCTTCTTGGGAAGACCATCACTGAAGGAATCCTAGACAGCTCATGTCAATACTACTAGTAAAAACTAAAAAAGGTAATACTGGCATGTACAGAAGACCTAAAGAGAATGATCTCCCAAATGGGGGATCATAGGTTCAAAACCCCTACATGCTCTCTTGGTCGACCTCATTGCACAGGGCTTGCCTAGTGCCATTTACCTCTTCATATTGATTTGCAGGGCCAGGGTTTACCCTGTGTGCACCCGAATGATAGAGGTTGCGGATTCCCTTGTCAACCAAAAAAAAAAAAAGAAAAAGAGAAACCTAAAGAGAATTATTATTGCATGGGCATAATCAGAAAAGGTTCATAATTGAGTGGCACCTAGCTATATTCACTTCAGAAATTCTTGCAAAAAGAACATGGCGGAGTTAGCACTCTAAGAAGTCGTGCAAGTAGCAAGAATTTCACAGAAACTATGAAATTTAAGGCAATGTTTGACCAGACAAATCATAGAAAAAGCCATGATAGACAGATAGAGAATTAAGTTTTTCCATGTCAAGTAATCAATCAAGTATCAAGTTGTTTTAGCAACATCAGATCCAGTAACACCTAAAAAAGCAATAAGGACAGATTTGCAACTAACAGGATTGGGGAGACGCTCCGTCTTATGGCTTCCAGTACAAACCCATCTCCCGTCCTTATCAACAGATATAAACCCTGCTACATTCTTTACACAAACTATCATTGCTTCCCTGAAGAAAAAAAGAGACTAATTTATGCACTGGTTTTGTTTCCATCTAATCGAAGGAAACAAAATTCTTTAAATCACAGATATAGTTAAAACAGAAAAATATATCCTTATGCCACCTTATACAATGAAATGATATTGAACAAACAAACACAGAAGTTTGTGCTTTAGAATCATTTAAAGGGAGGAGGTGTAGAACCAGACGCTTTATCATGGAGGAAAGGTGTTAGCCCAAGGCATGGGGCATAAACCCCGTGTATCTTATTTTTAAACATAAAAGTATTCAATAGTTAATTAACTTAATTTTCTTTATAGAAATGCATTAAAATTTTATAAATTCAAACGCAAAGATGTCACAAAATTGATTTTAACTGTCTAGGTACAACATATATGTACAACTACTCTTCAGCACTAAACAAGTTGGGGTCGGTTATATGAATAATAACATTTTAATAGAGCAAACACTCCCCTAAAGAAGAAAATATAACATAAGTTAGAGTCATACAGCTCAGAATGAACAATCAGAGCTTAAAACATAACTGGGTGTACTTGGGGCTTATGAAGCCGACTGTCCAAATCGTACAACCACACTCCCGTGTGTTAGTCCCATGACACTTTAGCCCCATGATTGTCTTGAGACGCTTAAAGGCTGAGGGAACTCCAATAAGATCCCAACCTAACCTTTATTGCTTGAGAATGCTAAAAGTTCTACTCAGAGGTAAAGTCCAAAATTATGATAACAACCAAGGAATTAGATAAAGTTTCTATTTGCAAATAACTAGCACAGATACACCTTATTCAATTAAGTATACATGTAATTAATTGTGATGTGAGTTCAAGAGACGCACCTTCTAGTGACGAGAACTACATCAATACTCTGTCGAGAACCAGAGTCCTGGTCAGGAATTTGAAGCCCAACATGAGCCTTACCATCATAAAGCTTCTCAAGCCTAAATTAACACAAAACGATCATACGATCAAAAATTCAAAATCATCAATCAATAGATTGAAAATAGAAGCTCAAAAAGAGTGTAATACCTTTCGGCAACAGTAAATAGAGCATTGAAATCGGAGGATCCAACATCGATTACATCGTCATCGTAAAAGAAGTACTTAAGTACTACAACAACGGCGATGAAACAAAACAGCTCCACCACCATGCTGTCTCTCTGTCACTGTCACCGTCACCGTCACCGATTCCGATTATGATAACTCCGGCCTCCGTTAACGAATCGCTCTTTGGTTCGTAGAGAAGAGTTCGTTCGAGGAGAAAATGAAAATAGAGAGTATACAGTTAAGATCCTTTACCTGCGACGCGGGTCACTGGTTTACTTGGTTTAGCGGTTTATGCATTGGCTTGGAGCTCCGAGAAATTTCGCGCTATTTTCTTTTCCCTTAATCACCAAGTTAAAGATCAGCCCACGGCCAAACTTAGGGCCCGTTTGGCCATAGATTTCCCAAATAATATTTGGGAAAAAAATTTGGCAAATAGTGTTTGTCCATACAGTTTGTCATTATTTGGCAAATATTTTTGGCAAATATCCCAAATACTAGTTTTTTCTAGTATTTGGGCCAAATTTCATTATTTGGGATCTTTTGAAAATTGAAATTTTACCCCCAAACTTTTATCTTTTACAAAAACATCCTCTATAGTAGTTGTTTGTGTCGTATTACATAATTTTTCACGTGAACACCAAAGTAGTGATGAAATATTCAGTGAATATTAAATGATGATATGGTTGTTGATGAAAATGATGAACAATAGGCTAATGGTAACAAAGTCATGTGCTTTGTCTACTTAACGATTTATGGAATGATGCTTGTTGCACTCACTCCAAACTACCACATTGCTCTAGTGTCATGAACACTATTTGTTATTGTTGCAACGAAGATTCAATTGACTTGTA
>JAJOOD010023812.1:0-16407 GCA_029582525.1 Solanum tacnaense | reverse complement strand
GTCGGGTTTTTTTTTTCAAAACCAAACCAAGTCAAACCAAACCACTAGTCGGGTTTTTTTTTCGGGTTGACTCGGTTTGCGGTTTGGTTCGGTTCTCGGTTCGGTTTTGTACACCCCTACTAGTAAAGCCCCCTGGCATCATTTCTTTTTAACGAGGTCCTCAATAATATAATATAAAGACTTCTTATTTAAGGATATTTTCATACTCAAGGCTCGAACCTGAAAATTGAAATCTCTAGTTAAGAAAAAAAAATAGCTTCAATTCATTCACTATATCACATTTGTTGATAATATTATGAATATGTTAGGCGCCAAATGAAAATTATTTTTCAGAAAATGTTCGAGTAGAAACAATCCAACAGTGGTCTATAGATACCCTGCCGACATAATAAATTTACCTAGGCTTCAAATTAATTCTAGTAAATATTTTGTTTACTTATGATATATATCCAACTTAGATGAGAGGAAAAATATACTAGTACTACTATGTTTGTTGATAATTAATACCATTAATTAATCAGTCAATGACAGCATGACACATATTTTTGTGCTAAGAATTTAAAATGATTCATGAGTACGTAAAAAAGATTACAGAATAATATTGATCGTAAAAATATAATGTTTTATATTTTTGGTTGCTTCTCTACTTGGTAGTACCTTTATTATATAAACATGTCCTTTCTATTAGATCGAGATTGAACTCTACGATTTCAGTCTTAGTAATATAACTATTCTAAGTTATGTCAATGTTTAAACGTTATTGTTGACTTGATCAAAATGACCATTCTCGCTATCTTTTTCTTGCATAACATATAGATAATTTGAAGATTTCAAGTTTGTAAGACATATAATTATGAATTGATCGAGAGAGGGGAGAAAGATGAACTAATTATTTAAAATATTTTTACTGAAAATTCTGACTTTGATCCGCTACTGTTCATAGTATTTTGCAACTTTGAGTGGATTGTTTTTTAGTTTGAATTATTGGACAGCTCATGACAAACAAAGAAAAGAAAACAAACACTAAACCAAAAAATAATACAGTAATAATTAAAAAGGTATATATTATCAACTTGCATGACATGCATTTGTTAAGAAAAAGGGACTCGTCCTCATATTAGAAGTGCATGTAATTCCCTTTAATGATAGTGACAAATCATAATTTAATTTTGAGAAATATCATAGTACAAAAGATATTTTAAGCGTAAGGACAATTAACTTTATGTTGAAATAAAAATAGAAGTATTTGAAGTTGATAATATCATTATTGTGTATATTCAACTCAGGTACAAAAGTCACTTAGTTAATTATATATAGAAATACATAAGTGGGAATATTCATGGAGAACTTACGTAAATTCCATTAGTTTAGGAGCTAATTACTTATATACACTTTAATTTACAATATTATGTATTTTATCAAATTTTGGGTTGTTCATATACATTCAGATACATACATGGGGTCAAATTTAGATGTAATTTGTTTTAGATACATTGTATCCAAGTGGATTCACATGTATCTGAGATACATAACGAATCTCGCTCGCCTCTCTCCCATCTCGCTTGCCACTCTCTCATATATCTAGTATTTCAGATACATATGAATAACGCCATATACATGTATATATCTAGTATATATCTAGTGTGATTCACATGTATTTGGGATACATACGAATCTCGCTCGCCTCCCTCCCAGTCCCATTTCACCCATCTCTCTCCCTATTTTTATGTATTTGATAGCAAAAATACATATATCTAAGTGTATTTTCCTCAATATATGGTAGAAAACTCTTAATTAGTGTTAAGATACATAGTATTTTAAAAATATAGATAATAATAGTATATATAATAGTGAAGTATATCTAATTATATAGTTTTTTCGATATTCATCAATAGAAGCTCCCTGACCCGTTTTACACAAAAGGGTCATGACGACATTCATCTGTATCATGACCTTGCATGCCTAAATGAGAGGCGCAACGTTTAGCTGGATCAAAATAATAAAACATAAATATGTCATGTTAGATGATTTATACTGAGTTTTAAATTAATAATTTTTAGATGTCAGATGAATTTTATATATATACTAGATAAGCCTCGCCCGTGCAGAGTATGGGATCAACATTTTCAATTTTAAGATATTACATTTTGGTTTGTATAATATGAAATTTTGTGACAATTTTAAGATTTGTCTCATTTTGAAAAAAATATTTTTTGTGTCAAAATATGATACTACCTCTATTTCATATTAAATGAATTTGTGAGGCAATACGTACATATTAAGAAAAACATTTAAGGACATAATTTAAAAAATATTTTCCATAATTTCCCTGTTGTGAGATCATATACATAACTTTGTAAATAGTGTAATTTATCTCCTATAAAATATAAAATTTCTTTAAAGGAAAGTGCAAATATTAAAAAGAATGAAACATTTATCTTGAACTTTGAACAATTCAATTATGTTAAAGAATGAAAAAAAATTCAAAAATATCACTTAATATATGATGGAGGGAGTAGTAAACTTGGTGGATTGTCCAAAGTTCTAATGAATCAGCACTTGCCACAAAGTCCTAATGAAGTATCAAAACTTAAGTATAATTAAATCTCAACAACACACCTTAACTTAATTTGAGTCATATTATCCCTCTAAATTATTTTAAAATGGAATAGATACACCTAAATACTGACGTTACATAGAGAATGTGCACTTTCTCTTGAAAGCAAGTGATGAACAACAACGAAAAGATAGACACATATCCTTTTTTAATTGATTTATTTACAACTAATTACACATAATTATTGACATAAAAACTTATATATTTTTATTTTTTTCTTTATTAAATATTTTAATTTCCCTCTTCACTTTAATTTTTAAAATTTTTTCTCTTTTATTAATTTTTTTGATCTTTTCAGTTTAAATTATGAGATCTAATCTATGGCATTGTTTAACTATCTATTTTGAGATATTATTCTTTTAGATCAGATTTGACGATATGCTTTACGTAAATTAGTATAACTGGATAAATTTGCTAGTTTTTAAAAATTAATGGACATAAATTATATTTAAAAATACATTCAAATTTTAAATATTTTTTTTTTAAGAAATATGATAAAACACAACTCTAATTTTAACTTTAAAATTTTAAATAAAATAAATAGTATTTAATTTTCATAACTAAACGCTTTTAATAAATATCATATGCAATACTCTTTTAAAATTGAATAAGAGAAATAGGCAAGTTAAAAAATAGGGGGAAAAATTGTCAACTTGTAACCCACAATTGTAATGACAAATGGGCCCACTTTTTGTAACTACAAGGTTGTGCCAAAGGGCTAAAAGGTCAGCACAATTAAAGATTAAAAAGCATGCACAAAAAGTGACTCATTTCTACCTATCAAAATTTAGAACCAAACTCAAAAGACTAAAATGCCACATAACAATTAACTAATGACTCTAAGCATACATGTTGATACCAACTTTCTAACTCATGCTTCAATATAGGTAGAATATATAGAGGGAGTCAAACAATTTTTATTACTATGAAGTTGATCAGATTCCTCAGTATTACAATGAATTTAAATTTATATACAAGCTAGTAATACTATAGTACAATCTATCAGCCTTCTATAGTTAACTAGGTCTTCAATATTTTCTTCAATCTCAATATATTAATCATTCCTTTTCTTTTAGTATATATGTCAAAAAAAAAAAACATAACATGTGTTTATTTTATATAATTTAGAAATAATTAAATTTTAAATTTCTTATTTTATTTTTAATGATACTCAACATTTTTAGTCACACAAATATAATATATGTCCTCTAAATTAGTAATTAATTAATCTTCTAATAGTTACGCTGATGAATAATAGACAACACTGAATTCTACTTTAATTAATTAATTGATCATTGATAAGTTGTGTGAGAGAGTAAAACAAAGTTATTGTATTCTTTTATATTACTCATCTAGATGACCTTAAGGGGTCGTTTGGTAGAGTGTATTGGAGAAAATAATGGCATTAGCTTGATATATTATTAGTACCTTGTTTGGTACATTTTTCTAACCTATGCATAACTAATGCTTGTATTAATAATACACTCTATTGTGTATTGAAGAGTGTATTACTGAAATCATCTATTTCTATGCATTAATAATGTAATGGGTTCTAATGCATGCATTAACATTATTAAAGGCACAATTGTCCTCAAAAACTTTTTTTACATCCTTTTCACTATATTTGTGGAGGGTATTTTTATAAACAAATATATTTTCTAAAAAAATTATGTAATGCATAATATTTTTAGTACACCAAACCAAACATTGCATAAAAAAATCTCATCATAACTAATGCAAGCATAACTAATATAAGCATTACTAATACACTATATTTTGCATTATTCTTTTACACTCTACCAAACGACCCCATATGATTTTAGGAAACAACCAAACACTGAAAATAAACCAAAAATAGGACTAATTGCAATCTCTGTAAATCCTAGCAATAAAATATCTGCATAATTTTAAATTAATGTGATGTGACATTATCTCGTTTCTAGTTAAATCCACACCATTCACACAATTAAAAGGAGTTAATATCTCAAAAGGTCACTCAACTTTGAGAATTTATCTAGCAAAGTCATTGAACTTTGTTTTGTATCAATAAAATCACTAAACTTAGACATTTCTATCAATAAAATCACTCAATCAAATTTATTATTAAAAAAATATTGACATAGCAAAATAAATTACTCATATATTTTTATATCATATAACACGGACCCACAAATAAATAAAATCAAAGAAAACTCATTAAATCGGGACAAACTAAATCACGGAAACAATTATTTTTTTTGATGATATTGTTGAATAATTTACGTCTTGATTTAATAAAGAAATGAATATTTTTTTCTTAGTGAAACATATGTTGGTATTACTGTAATACCATAATAATTTGCCTCCTTAATAAAAAATGAGTACAAGTACTATAGCAAAACAACAAATTAAATCCAAAACAGGAAGAAAAACAATAAACAAATGTCAAAAACAGAACAAGTATTTATTAATTAAGTTCTTTGGCGTGTAATCTATTTTTAGGTGTTTCTTGCTATATATAATAGGTAAAAATCTTACTTTTCCTTCGTAATTTCACTGTTTGCTAACGTTAGATTTGTTTAAGCTTGAAAAAATTAATTTTCAAAATTGTTAATAAATAAGTTTTGAAATTTGAAATTGTGTTTAGACATACATTTTAGTTGACTTTTTAAAAAAAGTTTTGTGAGAGGAAGTGAAAAGTTTTTAATGAGATTTCTTTAATTTTATTTATTTGTGGGATTCATATAAAAATAATAATTTATTTTGCTATGCCAATACTTTTTTTTAGTAATAAATTTGATTGAGTGATTTTATTGATAGAAAGGTCCAAGTTTAGTGATTTTAGTGATATAAAACAAAGTTCAATGACTTTGCTAGATAAACTCACAAAGTTGAGTGACCTTTTGAGATATTAACTCCAATTAAAAGCATCCATATACTTTATAGTTATTTCGCTTATTTTTATTATCAGCTTTCGATATGAAACTTTGTTTATAGATTGAAGATTCTTTTGTCAAACCAAGTACCATATGAGACCATTATCAGAAAATTCATGGACACTTACTAGGAAATTTTACTATTTAACATCCTTATCATCCGTATATTTATGGCCACCAACATCATTTAAAATCTTCAAATGAGATCGTTCTTGCAATCGGGATATAAAGACAAGCGATAAATTTAAACCTAACTCAACCTCAAAAGTTATTATTCTCTTTATCAAACATGCATATCCAATTACGAATGGACTAGAAATCCAAGCTCTAAACGATTCATTTTGGCTTCAAAAGCAAGGCCTTCACAATTTCTATATATCTAATTCATTGAAATTTCATCCAATAAAATGGAAGAACTATAAATTTCCAAAATAATAAATAGAAAAAGCTTAAAATGAGAATTGACCTAGACCACGTAAGGAGAGAAACAATCTTTCTCTCGACCAATGTGGGACTTAACACTCTTCCATATGTCAAAGGCGTAACCATAACACAAGAGCCCAATATTGAAAAAAATACAATAGTAGGCAACAAATAAGATAGGTCTAATTTAATACAGTAATAAGGAAAGAATAAGATAGGTCTATTTTAATACAATAATAAGGAAAGAATAAGATAGGTCTATGTTAATTAGTCTATTTTGTATTGAAGGTTCAGTTTCCTAGCTCAAATACAAAAGCTACCTTGTGAAACAAAAATTGTCCAATTCCAATCACAAAGATCATAATGCATTTCCTTAACCGATGTGAGACTTTTTACAATGAGCAACAACAACCTCAATTGAACTTCCACTTGAATGACCTTGAAGACAAACTTCCAATGTTGTTTATTGCACATGATGTTCCATTAATAGTATTTTTCAATGATGTTTTTTTCTTGATAACTTTTATAGTACCCTTTTAAAATACTCATCTAGCTAGGTGACCATAAGTATTTTAGGAAACAACCGATCATTAAAAATTAAACAACTATAGGAATTAAAGCATTTCTTACCCATTGGCACACAAGATTATGGACACTCAAATAAATCATCTGATCATGGAATAATTGCAATCTCCGTAAATTATAGTAATAAAATATCTGTATAGTTTTAAATTAATATGATGTGACATTATCTGTTTTTGATCAAATTCGCACCATTCACATAATTTAAAGCATCCACATACGTTGTAGTTATAACTTATTTTTCTTATCAACTTCCGAAAATAAAGTTTGTTTATAGATTCAATGATTTTCTCATTAAACTAAGTACCACATGGGACTAATTTTCAGAAAAATTATGGACTTATTTGAAAGTTTATTGTGCGTGACATCCTATCATTCGTATATTTATGGCCACCAACGTCCACACTTTATATGTATTAAGTTTAAAAAGAAAACATACATTTATTCAAAATCTTCAAATGAGTTCGTTCTTGCAATATGCAATAGGGATATATAAATAAGGGATAAATCTTAAATCTAACTCAACCTTAAAACTTAAAAGTTATTTCTCTCTTTATCAGACATATGCCGATCCAATTACAAATAGACTAGAAATCCAAGCTCTAAACTATTCATTTTGGATTCAAAAGCAAGGACTTTGCGATTTTTATAAATCTAATTCATTGAAATTTCTTCCAATAAAACGGAAGAACTATAAATAACCAAAATAATAAATACAAAAAAAAAAAACAAGGTGAGAATTGACCTAGATCAAATAAGGAGAGAAACATTCTTTCTCTCAATCAATGTGAGACTTAACACTCTCCCACATGTCCAAGAGCATGAATAACATAACACGGGAGCCCAACATTAAAAAATACAATAATAAGTAATGATATGTCAATTTTTCATTGGAGGAGTAAGATAAAGCCATGTGCTTTTACTAAACTCGTTGAAAAAACAAGAAATAGACCATCACCCTAGCTCATGAGATCAGAATTGCCCAATTTCAGTTACGCTGGATATTCGGTAATTCGGTTCGATTTTAGTTTATTTTTTTCGATTTGTGTAATAAGTGTACTGAACACCAAACTGAAATACTTCGGTTCGGTTTGATTTTTATTATTTTGGTTCGATTTATGTTATTTTGGTTCGGTTTTTGTTAGTTCGGTTTATTAATTTCACAATTCACACACTAACTAATAACAAAAGCGAAAAATCAGAAAGAAAGAAAAAGAAAACGGAAGAAGAAATCTTGAAAACAAAAAATAATCCTTGGTCGCCGCCTCGCCAGTCAGTTGCTGCTGGTCGGCTGCTTCTGGATTCTGGTCGCGGCGGTCGGAGCCACGACGTCGCTGGTCGGCGCCGGGAAGTGGGAAGTGGGAAGTGGGAAGGGGGAAAGTGGGACTGGGACGTGTGGCACCGGCTATGGGAGACGGAGTTTGAACTTTGAAAATTGAATGTGTACTGGCGGCCGAAAGTGGGATTGGGAGGTGCACAGTGCAATGTGCAGATGGAAAACTGAAAAGTCAAAAATTTGAAAAGTCTCTCACCTAATTTTCCATTTTGCATATAATATTTAATATTAATAATTAATATAATAATAATATATATTATTTCGGTTAAACCGAAATACCGAAATATACAAAAATCACATACCGAAAATACGAAAACTGAACCAAAAACTGAAATACCGAAACTGAAATACTGAAAAAATTCGGTTCGGTTCGGTTCGGTTCGGTATTTTGATTTTTCGGTATTTATGTCCAGCCCTATACGTTACGGAGATCACAACTAATTTCCTCAACCAGTATGAGACTTTTTACAATGAGCAACAGCATCCTCAATTGAACCTTCACTCTCTGAAGTAAAACTACTTCTCTTGGAGAAATTCAACTCATAATTGGAGTTAAAGGAACAATCAAATGATGACCTTGAAGAAAAATTAATTGAAGAGAATGACCTTGAAGAACTTCCATTTCTTGATTTTTGTTGCCACTTGAATGACCTTGAAGACACACTTCCAATGTTATTAGTATTTTTCAATGGGATTATTTTCTTGGAAACATTCATGTCTTTACTAGAACAACAATTCCCATTTCTACAAGAAGATTTACTAAACAAAGATTTGAGCTTTTGAGTAATTAAAGAATGTTTAATGAACTTAATCCACACTTTCTTAGGACTTATTTTATGATCATTTGGACTAAGTTCAAAAGATTGTGATGGTGAACTAATGGTGAAATTGATGGCGGAGCTCACGAGTAGGTTGATCCGTTTGCCAGAACCAAGGAGTCTTTCTGTAGAAACCTCCACGCAAAAGCTATCTTCTAAATCTTCAAAGAGTTGTGTTTGAAGGATTTTTTGGTGAAGAGGAAGGAGTCTGCCTCTATAAAAGAGTTCATCAGCAGGGGAAGTTGTGTTATAATTGGTAATTGAAGCCATTTGAAACTCAAATTCTCTGTTTTGAGAGGCAACGTTTACTTCAATGTCTATGTATTCTTCTTCACCTAAGTGGTTTATTGGTGATGGAAGAGGATTTTTGGCCATTTTAATAGGAAAAAATGTGTGTATTTTTGAAGTTTAGATGGTGTCAAGAGAGATATTGGGTGAATATTAGTTTCTTTCACTCCTATATATATATTGGATACGTGGAAAACAAACGAACAAGAAACAACAAATAAACAAAAGATAAGAACAATAAGATAGGATTTAATTGACAAGTCTTTTAGGAAGTTGAGCTTCATGCCTTTATATTTTTCAAGCACCCCATAAGTCTCCATCGTGGCCAATTTATAAGTTTTTTTGCCGATTTTGAGTGCAAGATTTTGGTGAATCTGGACTTACATTACACCCCTTAAATTTTGTTTTAAAAACTAACCTTTCCCTCTAGCTTTCAATAATAAATATTTTCTTTCTCTTATGTTTGTTGAATATTTCGAACTTTTAGATGGATGAACTTAAGTCATGCCCAAAATGGTCTCCAAATGATTAAATGCTCACCTCAATCCCCCTGAAGTCTAAGCTGATTTGGGCGAGTTATAATTTCATCCGTTACTTTGACACTCCTAATCATAATGAACTCCACTTAAATCGCATCGATTTAAGTTGAGCCAATTCGGAAGCTTGTTATGCACAAATATCTTACGGACATGTAAAACATATTATGAAATAACAAAATGCAGTTTTCTGTCGAAAAAATAATAGTAATCGGAAGCTTGTTCATTGAGTTTTAGGAGGTTTGAAGTAACTTTGGGCTTATTGTGAGCTATGTCAAGTCCATTAAGCTTCAGCCCATCTCTCTCAAGCTTTTACATTGAGTTTTTCCTTTGGAAAACTTGCACAAATCTCAATACGGTAGGAACTAATTACTCAGATACATGTTAGTTTACAATATTATGAATTTTATCAAATTTTGGTGTGTCTAGATACATTCAGATTCATGTATCTCGGAATACATGGATTCAAAATTATGTGTAATTTATTCTAGAAACATTGTATCCAAGTGAATTTGCATGTATCAGGAATACATAACAAATCTCGTTCGCCTCCTTCCCATGTCACTTGTCACTCTCCTATGAATTTGGTATCCCAAATACATGTGAATCACACCAGATACATACATATGCATGTATCTAGTGTGTATCTTATGTGATTGACATGTATTTGTGATACATGACTATCTCCCTCCTCGTCTCGCTCACCTCTCTCCCTATTTTAGTGTGTTTGGTAAAAAAATTACATGTATTTAGGTGTATCTTCCTCAATATATGATAGAGAACTCTCACACTGTTTGTTAGACATCGAGGGTATATGTGCATCATTTGTTAGCAGTGGCGGAGCCACCTTATCATTAGGGGGTTCATCCAAACCTCCTTCGGTGGAAAATTATATTATTTTTACATGGTTAAAATAATTTTTTTAGGTATATATAGTAGATGTCGAACCCTCTTCGGCTATTTCATTTGTCTATTTCTTCAGATTTTGAACCCCCTTATTGAAAATTCTGACTCCGTCACTGTTTGTTAGGTGGTGCAAATATATATATACACCCCACCTTTAATTTTTAACGAAGAATATACACTCTAAATTGAAAGTAATTAAAAGGTATTTTTTCCCCTTTTACAATTTTTTTCTTATATAAAAGGGATTCAATGTAGAATGCGTTAATGGCTTTAGTAGTTCTAATTCCTAGTATAGGCATGTGTTAATAAGAGCTTGGAATTTATTTGGGAAAAAAATATTTTTTAAAAGTGCATTCTCTACTTTCCTTTTTATACGCACCAACTATTACTTAGATATTTAACTTTGTCAATTACCAAAAAAATAATTCTATTAATAAAAAGAATATATTGAGAACCTCGTATGATGTTACATAAATTATGATAAAGATATCATCGAATATAATACTCCAAATATGTCATAAAGTGGGACTGCAATTATTCATTTACAATGAAAATTAGTTGAATTTGTCATAACTCGCCAAGTTTTTTTCAGCCTCAACTTATTTAATCACATTCTTTCCATCTCTCTCCCATTTTTTAAATTTACTTATCTTAGTTTGATTAGGTACAAAGTTCTAAAAAAATTTAAAAAAGACTTTAAAATTTTATTTTTTTTAAGCTTAAAAAAATGCGGCTTGCAAATAAGAGATAATCTCCATAATTAATTTAGAAATACGCCTTAAAGTCCCCCAAAGTATAAAAAGTGAGTGAAATAATATCAAAATCCCACAACTTATCATAATGTATACCAAATATACCTTTTATGTTTTGTTTGTTTTGAATAAGCAAGGGATAAGGGTCTGAAAAATACCCCAACTTTGGTCGGATTTGTTGTTGCGCTACTAAACTTTTATGAGGACATATTACCTCCCTAGACTATTTAATACCGTATTTTAAATATATATATTTGCCCACATGGACATAAAAAATAATGTAAAATTATAAATAGTAATGTGTCCACGTGGGCACATATATACCTTTAAAATACACTATTAAATAGTTCAGGGGGTAAAAAATACGGTATTAAATAGTCTAGGGAGTTAATAGGTCCTTGTGAAAGTTTAGTATCACAACAACAAATTCGATCAAAGTTGGGGTAATTTTTCAAACCCTTATCCCAATAAGCAACTTAGGATATTGATCGTAAATAGTTATTTCATTTCTCTTAATATATGTGAATATGTTTAACTAGACTCAAAAATTTTATTAAAAAAAAAAAAAAAACTTTTGGTACTTATTGTTTAAAATAACCAATAGAAATATATGTTTAATTAAATTTAAAGTTTAAAGTTAAATTGTTATTAAATATTAAAGAAAATGTCATTTTTTAAGATCAACTCTCGATATCAAAGAGTATCACGTATGTTGTGATGGTGGACTATTAAATATAGAATTGACTTTCTTTTTTAACCGATTAAAAAGAAAAAAGACAAGTAAACTAAACCAGAAGGACTATGTTAATTTCTAAAAATAGATTATTATTTTTCTCTTTAATTTGCTTCTTCCCTAAATAAGAATTGAAATAAAGCTGGTAGACCTTATTTGTTCTTCTACACATTCCTATAGTTAATTACATGATTTTTTTTTTTTAAAAGAAACAAATGGTAATACTCACTATTCTAAGAAGAGGTAAATTAAGGCAAAGTACTATTAAAACACACATACACAAAAAATAAAAAATTTTAATCAAGTAATACTACCTCATAATTAAATTCATTTATTCCTTCAACGATTTGTGGGTTAGATTCTCTATCTGCACTTTGAACGTGGGAATTATTCGAAATTATTCTCATACCTTTAATAATTAAGCACTTGCTTAGATAAAATTGGTATATTAATTAGTTTAATGCACTATTACAATGTCTTTTTTTCTTTTCCACTCAGTGTCTAAGTCTGCATTGGAGCCCTCACTAAATGCGGATTACGCACTGCAGGATCCATTTGAGGGTGACGCTCCCAACAAGATTTTTTTCATATCCATAGCTCAAATCTGAAACCTCTGATTAAGGGTCAAGCTATTACAATATCACTAACTTGGGTTCAAAAAAATGTTTTTAAAAAATTATTCAAGAAATTTTATTTGACACCCCTAATTTTTCTTCTTTTAGCCAAAAAATTATTGAGTTCGAATGTTCGATAATAATTTCAAATTTAATCGTAAAAAAAAAGGATAAACAAGATCCTATGAGAATAGGAAGAATCTTTCTTTATATAAAATAATAATCTATATATTAATATAAAGCAGGAACATAAGGCCGCTGATGTGGCACATGTTATGAATCAACCCCGGCTCGACAGAAACTTTGACGTCACAAAATCAATTATTGGGCCAAAAAGATTGATTTGGGATTTAGGCCCAATTAGCAATTAATTTAAAAGGAAGAAAAGTTAGAAAGAGAGGTTAGGCGTATTATGAAGAAACTGTCCTCTCATCTTCTTTCTAGAGTTTTAACTTCTCATCCTCATTCTTATTTTCATCTTTAGTTACTTGGTATTTCGATACTTCTCTTTGTAATTCAAGTGTTGTTATTGTAATTTGGCTATCTTATTATATAATGTTTGAATATTTGTGTTGAGAATTCGAGTTTGTTTCAGCACACTTCATAGATCAGGAATAACATTTATTTTTTTGGCTTTTTTTCTCTCATCTCTCTATTTATTTTATTTAAATTAAATTTTTAACAACCTTTAAAGTCTTTAAATATTTTTTAAGTAATTGCCAATTAACAAACCCCTTCACCTTCCAATGATGAAAGTCCAAAGGACATCCTTCTTTTTCTTACTTATATATCACTGGATGGAAAGATATCATTCTGCATAGTCTCATTTTTTAGTTTTCTCAAATAGCATTGTCTTGCAATTTATTTTATATATATATATAACACTTATAAGTAGTATCAAAAATAATTTATTTTTATTTTTCTTTTTGGTTGTTGATTTGTTCTTTTTTGTTGTTAATGCATGATACACATTGTTGGTGGAAAAAAAATTCTATATATTGCTATATAAAGTTTAAGGAAGTGAAAAATAAATATCTCAATATAATTGTGGAGTTTTATTCTTAACTGGGTTATCCTTTCGTTTCTAGATGGTTACACCTTTGTTCTCTGTACTTGTACTGTGCAATTATATTTGTTTATACTCCTAATTTCTTATTTCATAAATTCAGGCGTTGCTCTTTTATTTTTTTACTTTAGCAGGTTGTTCTAAGGGAGAGGTTCATAGCTAACAACGAGTGTGTATTTATATATTATTATTTTAAACAATTTTTCTTTGAATAATTTCAAAGATCTCTGTTCATGTTTATCTCATAATACTCTCCCATTTTTGTGATTTATGATATTACTTTATCTCATTTATTTTAATCTTATTGAAACAATTTCTATTTACTAATTATTATCAATATGGAAAAATATGTTTCAAATAATTTGACTCTTGAGAATCTCCTTTATTATATATAGAGAGAACAAAAAAATTGTGATAAACATATAATGGCAATATAATGACACATGAATAACAAAGTTGAGGGGAGATAATTGATAGCAAATGAATATGAAAGAAAAATAAAATGCATAGTCATTAATATGTATTAATTGTTCAATTTAATTAGAGATTAAAATGATTGTTGACACATTGTAATTATATTTGTAAATATTTTAAATTAAATAAAAAAGAGGAGAGCTAACAAAGATTTCCATTTCATTATTTCCAATTTCATTCTATAACTTTTTTATTTTATTTTTTTTCTATCAAAATGAGAAAATATATCAACATTATCAAACATAAATGTTGCCAATTTATACCAAAAATAAAATATACAAAGACGGTTATATATCATGTTTACATTCCCAAAATATTACATCATGGTCTTTTCTTCTTTATAATTTTTTTTGTCTTTCTGTTTATCATAATTAAATTCATATACATTATTTAATTCAGTCATTATGTATTTAACTTGAAATGTTTTTTTCATATAATGTTTTAAAAAAATCATAGAAGATGTCAGAATCACAAAAAATACGTAAATTGAACAGTAATATTTGTATAATCTCTCTCTATATAATAAAGTTATGTATAAATAAAGTAATGTGACACCTTACTATAATCAAATTTTTTCCCCCACCTTTTCTTGACTTTTTTTGCAATTATATTATTTTTAAAAAATTATCTCCATAACTCACATTTTCCTCAAAATTCATTGAGTATGATTTATTAAGGCGTTTCAAATATTATAAATGCATCGTTATGATAAATAGTCTAATAATTTTGTATTTGATGGTGACGAACAACTGAAAGCATTATTTTCTTCCCACAATAAAACCACCTAATGTAATAGGTTGAAATTAGAACACTTCCTAAAAAAGGGTTATAATAATATTTTTCGTACGGAGATTAAAGATTGTTCATTTATTCACTTCATCAAATATTTCATCGAAATATCTAGGAGGTGAGAGTGAAAATTCTATTTATATGCGTGATGCTGCTTAGAAGATTTTTCAATCGAGATTTTTGAGTTAGATTTATCCAAACAAATAAATGGGACGATAATTTATATTTATATTTATATTTATATTTATGTCAAAGAAGTGTTAAAATAATTAAAATACAAATGATAAATGTAATATTATAAATTTTAAAAGGTAAATATTATAAAGCAAAATATGTAGGAGGCTAGAATGAAAATTCTAATAATCTCATTTTTTTCTTGATAGATCTATTATTTTTATTTTCATTTAGTTCTACATTTTATGCATTTATATTAGAAAAAATAACATGATTTTAGTGGAAGCAAACTTTAAGTTAATCCTTACGGATTTTTATTTTATTTATCTACTGTAAATGTATATTTTCCTTCATTTACCACGTCATAACTCTATAAAAGAATGCATTCAAATGAATAATAAAGTCATAAATTTTAAAGATTCTTTTGCTTATTCTTTTCTTTCGGATAAAATCAATATTTCAAGAATCAAATCAAAATTACAAATTCAAGTGTAAGAATTTTTAGTCTCATTTATTTAGATTTTAAGTTCGAAAAGTATCTTTAAAACATTTTTAATATTTTAATTTTATAAAAAAAGATCATAAATTTAATAATTTTTTCACACCATACATAGCACGGCTAAGTTTATTAGTAATAATAATAATATTTGATGGAATAATTAAATATTTTTGTTCTGTACATATGCTCATCAAGTAGTAGTAGTACCTTTTATTGGAAAGCTAGTGGGATTTATCACAACTTGACAGGTTTTATGCAGCCTCAACTTATCTCAATCAGATTTTCTTGATATTTTTTGTCTGAATTGAGATGTAAACAAATTTTATTTTTATTTTATACTTTTATCATCCATTTTTAATTGTTGTAATTTTCTTTTTTAGAGTCAAACTATAAGAACTTTGACTAGTATTTTATGATGTATTTTTTATCATATTGATATGCAAAAAAATGTAATTTATAGGACTTTTCGTATAGTTTTTGAATATTAAAATTTTTTCTTTAAAATATCGAATTAATGTAATCTAATTTAAGTTTGAAAATTAGTCAAATTTACTTTAAAAAACGCAACATAACAATTAAAAGTGGACGGAAAGAGTATTATATAGAATAATTGTTTTTACTAGGCCTTCCGAATTATGTATACCACTATGTAGGTTTACTTTTTTATTTCATTAATATAATTTTATTAATAATATTAATTAACATTATTAAATAATTTTATGATAAACTACTTTATTAGACATATATCACTACCAATCTATCATATATGCTAATTTTACTTTTACTTTTAAACAATTACATATATTATCAATTTACCACTTTTAATATTTTACACCATATATTATTAAAAATACAATAAAATGTCCACATCCCTTAAAATTAGGA
>JAJOOD010023811.1:0-26012 GCA_029582525.1 Solanum tacnaense | reverse complement strand
ATGAATAGTCTTGGGACACAGCCCATACAATAGCTCTAACATAAAAGAAAGACTTAAAAGGAAAGGGTGATCATGTCCTCGATGCTATAAGGACTCACCAAGTCTACACTCCTTGCTCTACTAAGATCCTAGCCACGGGAATGGAAGTAAATATCACCGGACCCTACATTTGATAAGAATGTAGGCAAGAGTATGCGTTAGTACAATAATATACTAAATATGATGGCTAGCATAAATCAACATAAGCATATCATCGGCATTAATCAACATAAGACATATATTATAATCATAAGAGATACATCATAAAACATAAGCTATAAGCATAAGAAATAACAACATAGTCATAGGCATAATCAATGCATCTAGATCAACATAACATAAGATAAACCACTTCATAAGTAACCCTCAAAGCATGTTTGTGCTATGCATGGATAAGACCCCATAAATCTCACCTATGCTAAGCAAACCCGTTTAGGCCCTCATTCATATTCATCATCTTTTGATCTCATCCTTAGCTTATTTTTCATAGACAAGGGAACATTCACCTCTAGTCAAACATATCAAGGAAGGCAACTATAACAACAACCCAAGCTAAGCATACATCATACTAGTAAACCTCATATCATAACATACTTACAACACTTCCTTGAAGTAACCTTAATTCATTATTAGTCTTGTCATTGTTGTTGTGGGAATAAGCCTTAACCGACATGAGACCATATGAGTTATACATGATCCCCCGGTGTTACCCACACCAAAAAGAGGTGTCCTACTTACCTAAGGTAGAACCATAGCTTTAGCTTAGGTGGATCCATTAGCTAAATAACCTACGGGGGAACATAGTTTATGCGATACAGAGATTGCTACTAGAAACCTGACCTCAACTAATTGGAGACCTTCCATCTCATGAGACCTCTTCTAGAAACCCGACCTCTACTAACGAGAGAGCTTCCATCTCAATGTCAATATCCACTCGGTGCTAAGCATAATTTCCACGGAATACTTATTAAGTCTTACTAAATTCATGTTTCATGGAAGGATGTCCTTGACAACCAATCCAAGTTAGTTTATAGATAGCTCATTAGATCATTCGTGAGAAAACCTTTCACCGTCCATGTCTACCTAGAGATTTAATAGGTGAGAAAGCCTTTCAAGCTTAGAATCTTCATATTGTGAGAAAACCTTTCACATCATACCATATGCATGTATACATATGTATATGATAATACCCTTTCAACAACACAACAACTACTTCATAATCATAGACTCTTCACTCTCAAAGTGTTCTTAAAACATATACATAACCTCATAAAACATGCATAATATCATACTTTTCTCTATCAAGGTTCATAACTTTATTTCAATCATCACATCTAGAATTCAAGAATTAGAAATGGATTTCATAATAACATGCATACCTTCATAATATAGGCCATGTGGGTAAATCCTTCCAACACCATCCTATCTACCATTCATCAAACACACAAGCTTCACTCTCAAAGCCTTAACATTTATAAATCATCATATTAGTTTCACTCTCAAGCCCTAACAATTAACATTCATAGTTACAAGCCTTACTCTCAAATGATTACTCCTCATAATCATCACATATGCCTAGATCTCAAGACATTCTAATCACATGTTTCATTCCTAACCAATTTTAATCATATATCATCATATAGGTTCAATCTCAAGCATTACTAAATCATATTTCATCATACATACATGATCTTAATCAATTCATATCTATAAGCTTCATTCTTAGCAATTCATGTCTATGTGCTCAAATCTCAATCAATTATTCATGTTGTTCATCAATAGTAGAAGATCATCTCAAAATCCTCTATTTCCCCTTTCATGACATAAAACCCAACTATATCAAATTCACCCTAGAATCATAGGTTAAGCATAAATACATGTATAATCATACTGAAAACATGTAATTACATCATAAACAATCATACACCACTCTATTGGATCATAACCCATAACATTAGAAGACACCCAAGTTTGACTTGGGGAATTCTTCTTCTAAATTGGGGAAAACATGGGGGCTTCATGGATGAAAGGAATCCATGAATGAATAAGCCATCATACCTTGATTACAAAGCCCACAAATCTTGGAAGATTGGAGACTTGGCTTGACCTAGCTTAACCCTCTTATTCTTCTTCTTCTTCACTTTCTAGAGAGAGGATATTTGAGAGAGAATTGGGTTTCTTTTTTTAGGATCTTGAAGTAATGACTTGGAATCACTTAATATAGGGGTCTAAAGTCTTTATATAGGTGGTCTAAATTAGGCTAAAATGACATCACTTAATATTAATTAAAATCAAAAAACCCCAAAGTGCCCCTAAACTTAACCCCCAAAACTGCCCCCAGGTAACCATCCACAAGACCCCGTTGACGGGCAGTGGATGGAACCACAGACCGTCCTGGTCAAGCGTGGTTTGGTGACTGCACTTTTTGTCCAACCATGGACCCTCTATCCACGGGGTGTGGACTGACCAACAGGGCGTAGGTCCTTCCGTTGGTCACTACCTAGGCAGTTTTATAGGGGTCCTCCTCAAGGGGCCCATGGTTGGTCCTTGAGGGATAGTACCTTAACATTTTAACACGAAACACTTTATTTAAAGTATGGGGAGTTACATTCATGACTCTAACCCTCACGTCTCTAGTTTAGCCTACTAATTTCCAGGGTGTTACAATATCTCCTTCTTGGGAACATTCGTCCTCGAATGACAATCTAGACACCTTACGGAAGTAAAGACTCAAAGACTAGCAGCCCATCATGCATGCAACATTTAAAATAATGCACAATTTAAAATAGGAAACTTCAGCACCATCTCAAACATAACCAATGCATCACAAGGAAGTAGGAACTACATCTAACAACAACCCATTATGCATGAAAACTCAACATTTCTCATATTCATAGGAGGAATTACCTTCTCCAAACTAAAAGCATGCTCAACACAATTTCATGGATCCTTTATGCAATATACTCTTCAGAAAAAATGCATAGGTAAAGAATGTTCAACAATTCATCTCATGAAATATATAGGCAAATTCCTACTAAATGCACTACAACGTGAGGAAACTCATTCATGCAAACTCATTTTTTTTTCCAAACACGAGCTTTTCATGAACATGCACAACATAAGGAAATCATGAAGACATCTAAAACACACATGGCTTCACATAGGGAACAAACCATGAGGACCCAAAATTATTTTCTCAAAAAACTTTATGAGGACCTCCGTATTGAGTTGGGGAACCATCACGTATACTCACACCATTTTTTCGCACCTATTTCCGCATCTGCAGATCCTTTTTTAGGAATCACGCAAATTTCTCAATTTTTCATTTGTATTAGCCCATTGATCTTGCGCCCGGAGCACCCTAAAATTTTTTCTCAAAAAAACATTATGAGGGCCTGTGTAATGAGTTAGGAAATTATCACGTATACTGACATTATTTTTCGTAAATGTTTCCACATCCACAAACCCTATTTTAGAAATCGCGCAAATTTCTCAATTTTCATTTGTATTAGCCCATGGATATTGCGCCAGGAGCACTAAAAACAGTTTCTCAAAAAACTTTATGAGGACCTTCTTATTGAGTTGGAGAACCATCAGTATACTCACACCATTTTTTTCTTCCCCATTTCCGCATCTACAAGCCTTTATTTAGGAATTGCGCAAATTCTTCAATTTTTTGTGTATATTAGTCCACGGATCTGACGCCCGAAGCACCCAAAATTGTTTTCTCAAAAATCTTTATGAGGACCTCCGTATTGAGTTGGGGAACTATCACGTATATTCAAACCATTTTTTTGCGCCCATTTCCACGTCTATAGGCTCTTTTTTAAGAATCACGCAAATTTCTCAATTTTTCGTGTGTATTAGCCCATGGATCTAGCGCCTAGAGCACCCGAAAAAAAATTCCCAAAAAACTTAATGAGGACATCCGTATTGAGTTGGAAACCATCCCAATTTTTTTTCTCAAATAACATGATGAGGACCTTCTTATTAAGTTGGGAAACTATCACGTATATTTACACCATTTTTTTTACCCCATCTAAAAGCCCTAATTTAGGAATCATGCAAAATTCTTAATTTTCGTGTGTATTAGCCCATTAATCTGGTGCCCGGAGCACCCAAATTTTTTTTTCTCAAAAACCTTTATGAGGACTTCCGCATTGAATTGAGGAACCATCACATATACTCTTATCATTTTTTTCGCGCCGATTTCCGCATTTATAGTCTTCTTTTAAGGAATCACGCAAATTTCTCAATTTTTCGTGTGTATTATAGCCCATGGATCTGGCACCCGGAGCACCCAAAAATTTTTTTTCTCAAAAAACATTATGACAACCTCCGTACTAAGTTGGGAAACAATCACGTATACTCACATCATTTTTTTCGCCCCCATTTTCGCATCTCCAGACCCTTTTTTAGAAATTGTGTAAATTCCTCAATTATTCGTGTGTATTAGTATCTCATGTATCTGGATCCCGGAGCACACAATTTTTTTTTCTCAAAAAACTGTATGAGGATCTCCATATTGAGTTGGGGAACCATCACGTAAACTCACACAATTTTTTTCATGCCCATTTCCGCAACTACAAGCCTTTTTTTAGGAATCGCAAAAATTTCTCAATTTTTCATGTAAATTAGCCCATCGATCTGGCGCCCGAAGCACCCAAAAGAAATTTCTCAAAAAACTTTATGAGGACCTCTGTATTGAGTTGGGGAACCATCACTCATACTTATACCATTTTTTTCGCGCCCATTTCCGAATCTTTAGACCTATTTTTAGGAATAACTCAAATTCCTCAATTTTTCGTGTATTAGCCTATGGATAAGGAGCCCGGAGCAGCCAAAATATTTTTCTCAAAAAACTTTATAAGGTGTTCCATATTGAGTTGGGAAGTCATCACGTATACTCACATTATTTTTTCGCGCCCATTTCCACATTTACAGGGCCTTTTTTAGGACTCACGCAAATTTCTCAATTTTTCGCGTAAATTTGCCCATGGATCTGGCGCCTGGAACACCCAAAAAATTTTCTCAAAAACTCTATGAGGATCTCCGTATTCAGTTGGGAAACCATCATGTATACTCACAACTTTTTTATTGCGCCTATTTCCGCATCTACAAGCCTTTTTTAGGAATAACGCAAATTCCTTAATTTTTCGTGTATATTAGCCCATTGATCAAGCGCCCAGAGCACCCAAATTTTTTTTCCAAAAAACTTTATGAGGACTTCCGTACTAAGTTGGGGAACAATCACGTATACTCACACCATTTATTTTGTGCCCATATTTTCATCTACATGTCTTTTAAAAAAAATTGCGAGAATTCCTCAATTTTTCGTGTGTATTAGCCCATAAATCAGGCGCTCGAAGCACCATATTTTTTTTTTCAAATAAATTTATAAGGACCTCCGTACTGAGTTGCTAAAAATCACGTATACTCACACCATTTTTTACGCGCCCATTTTTGCATCTACAGACCCTTTTTTAAGAATCGTGCAAATTCCTCAACTTTTCGTATGTACTAGCCCATCAATCTGGCGTCCGGAAAACCCAAATTTTTTTCTCATAAAACTTTATGAAAACCTCAGTATTGAGCTGGGGAACCATCACGTATTCTCACCATTTTTTCGTGCCCATTTTCGTATCTACATCCCCTGTTTTTAGGAATCCCGCAAATTTCTCAATTTTTCATCTGTATT
Source organism: Solanum tacnaense (assembly GCA_029582525.1). Lineage (NCBI taxonomy): Eukaryota > Viridiplantae > Streptophyta > Magnoliopsida > Solanales > Solanaceae > Solanum > Solanum tacnaense. The sequence goes on along the minus strand of JAJOOD010023811.1, from coordinate 20,275 downwards.
AGCTCATGGAGCTGGTGCCCTAAGCACCCAAATTGTTTTTTCAAAAATCTTTATGAGGGTCTCCGTACTGAGTTTGAGAACCATAATGTATATTCACACCATTTATTTCTCACCCAATTCTGCATCTACATCCCTTTTTTAAGGAATCGCATAAATTCATCAATTTTTCAAAAAAAATTCTCAAAAAACTTTATGATAACCTCCGTATTGAGTTGGGGAACCATCACATATACTCACACCATTTGTTTCGGGTCCAGTTCCACATCTACAGGCCTTTTTTAGAAATTGTGTAAATTCCACAATTTTTCGTGTATAATATAGCCCATATATCTGGTGCCCTAAGCACCCAAAAATGTTTTCTCAAAATTTTTTATGAAGACTTCCGTACTAAGTTGGGGAACCATCACGTATACTCACACCATTTTTTTCGCGCTCATTTCCGCATCTACAGGCTTTCATAGGCATCGTGCAAATTTTTAAATTTTTCGTGTTTATTAGCCCATAAATCTAGCGCCCGGAGCATCCAAAAAAAATTTCTCAAAAATCTTAATGAGAACCTCCATATTGAGTTGGGGAACCATCACGTATACTCACACCATTTATTTCGCGCCCATTTCCGCATCTAGAGGCCTTTGTTTAGGAATCGCGCAAAATTCGTTAATTTTTCGTGTGTATTAGACCATGGATCTGGCGCTCAGAGCATCCAAAAAAGTTATCTCAAAAAACTTTATAAGGAACTTCGTATTGAGTTCGGGAACCATAACGTATACTCACACCATTTTTTTCGCGCCCATTTTCGCCTCTTTAGGTCCCTTTTTAGAAATCACACAAATTCCTTAATTTTTCGTAAGTATTAGCCCATTAATCAGGCAACCAGAGCACCCAAAAAAAATTCTCATAAAATTTTATGAGGACCTGCGTATTGAGTTGGGGAATCATCACGTATACTCAAACCATTTTTTCGCGTCCATTTCCCCATCTACATGCCATTTTTTAGGAATCGCACAAATTTCTAAATTTATCGTGTGTATTAGCCCATTGATCAAGCACCCGGAGCACCCAAAATATTTTTCTCAAAATACTTTATGAGGACTTCCGTATTGAGTTGGAGAGCCATCACGTATACTCACACCATTTTTTCTCGCCCATTTCCGCATCTTCATGCCTTTTTTAGGACTTGCATAAATTTCTCAATTTTTCGTGTTTATTAGCCCATCGATCTGGGGTCCGGAGCAACCAAATTTTGATCCCAAAAAACTCTATGAGGAGTTCCGCATTGAGTTGGGGAACCATCACGTATATTCACACTATTTCTTTCGCGCACATTTCTGCATCACATGCCTTTTTTTAGAAATAGCACAAATTCCTTAATTTTTTGTGTGTATTAGTCCATGGATCTGGGCGCCCGGAGCACCCAATTTTTTTTTCTCAATAAACCTTATGAGGATCTCTATACTGAATTGTGGAACCATGACTTATACTCACACCATATTTTCGCGCCCGTTTCCGCATATACAGGGCCATTTTTAAGAATCGTACAAATTTTTCAATTTTTCGTGTGTATTAGCCTATGGATCTGGCGCCCGAATCACCAAATTCTTTTTTTCAAAAAACTTTATGAGGATCTTCGTATTGAGTTGGGAACCATCATGTATACTCACACCATTTGTTTTGCGCCCATTTCCGCATCTACAGGTCCTTTTAGAGGAATCGCGCAAATTTCTCAATTTTTCGTGTGTTACCCATGTATTTGACAACCAGAGCACCCTAAATTTTTTTCTCAAAAAAACTTAATGAGGACCTTTGTATTAAGTTGGGGAACCAACACGTATACTCAAACTATTTTTTCACGCCAATTTCCGCATCTACATTCCCTTTTTAAAAATCACGCATATTTCTCAATTTTTCGTGTGTATTGCCCAAGGATCTGGCGCAAGGAGCACCAAAAAAATTTCTCAAAAAACTTTATGTGGACCTCCTTACTGATTTTGTGAACCATCACGTATACTCACACCAATTTTTTCGCTCCAATTTCCGCATCTACAGGCCCTTTTTTAGAAATCGCGCAAATATTTCAATTTTTCGTGTGTAATAGCACATGGATGTGGTGCCCGAACCACCCAAAATATTTTTCTTAAAAACGTTATAAGGACCTCCGTATTGAGTTGGCGAACCATCATGTAGAATCACACCATTTTTTAAGGTAGATGAATTGCTTAGCCAAGACTATCTCGACCTTAGCCTTCTTTTCTATTAGGATTCCCATTCGTGATCCCAGCCCCAGAATCCCTTCACTCCAGCGCCTCATCAGTTTTCTCCAGCCTTTCAAATCGACTAAGCGCCAAGCCTAATTATGAAGAGATGGGTCATTGGGCTATTGGAGAGTGAAGGAAAGTGGGAAGGTGTCTTGTCTTGGTCTAGGCTTACTTGGGTTTGACTGCTGCTTGTAGATATAGTTGTAGATAGGTTAGTCTTAGTGGGTCGTTGGCTCCACCTGTTATCTCCTTCTACGACATGCTGTTGTTGTCGCTATATTCCATATTTCGCTTAGTCATCTCTGCCTCACTGCGGGTCAGCATCACCAAAAGAAACAGAGAACTTCATTCAGTGACCCCGCAATCGCCCTCTGAACGATCAGAATAAGGTAAAGCTTGAAGATAAGTTTTGTACTTAATTAATTTCTCAGTTCCTCTAGTCAGGTGGGAGCCGATCGGTTTTTCGACCAAATCCTCCTAAAACCGTACGTGCGGGTCTCCCCGCATGCAGCTCACGTCATTCGATGTGGCCCATCTCAACATTCATTCACAAATCCTGTAGTGAAATTCATACTACTCAACCTCGGAAGCTAATTTGTGTGTAGGCAGCGCTGTCAATCGTACCGTTGACTCTATCTATTCATGGAATTTTCTTTATTTCATTTTCTATTTTATATAGGCTCGCTCCCTCTTTTGTAAAGAATTCATCCACTTTCCCTTACTCCATAGGGTCTTCTCTAATAGGGAAAAGCCTTCAATTTCCGTCAAATGACCCAGCGTCCCCTGGCTATTCCACCGTCTAGGCTCCCTGTCCTCCCTATGATATGCTCCCCAAGCGCAGGCCTACAACGCTTCGCGCCTGCGGTGTTTTCACCAGACGGTCTTTGCCAGTAGTGATATTCTTCCTGCTGGCTGTATGGGCGGGTTGTCCCTCGCTACTGCATTCTTTTAAGCTATGGATTTAAGGAACAAATGTATTTTAATGGAACAATATGCGGTTACACGTTCCACTCTACCGAGATGTGAGGTGCAGGTGGTGATGATCACTTCGGGGTATACGACAGTGCCCTTGAAAACCCAGGTAAGTCGGTCCTCCATTCATCCGATCGGAGGTATGGATAACGAGGCCACCTTCACAACCTTCTCCCTTATGTCCCTATGTTGGAATAAGGTAAGGCGGTTCTCTTGAGTTGCTCACCCACCCTTTTAGTCCGGTGCTTATGAAGTTCTACAGAACCTCCACCGTGCCGGGGGAAGGGGACTAAACAGGGCATAACTTGCAGCATAGGAGCCAACTCGGCATCAACCGCTTCGTGTCGTACTGGAGTAATCCAATATGTGGTTCCAAGCGTTCTACCACTTCTCTGTTCATTTCCAATATTGATCGTGAAACACCATGAGCAGCAGGATGTTGAGGTCTGAAATTCGAAGTGAAATTTTGGATTTGCATGTTCTTAGTCGTCATGGGAAAGAAATACAAAAATAAGAAAGAGATTATTCCCATAGATCTTGTCCAATACTACCACTACTAGAAATGCATCTACTTCACCCGCGCAAGAGACTTCTATGCCAGCCAGGAATAACGGCTATGTTATGAAAGAAAGCGGCAAACATACTAACTTGGCTGGTATTCCCTAATGAGTAGCTTTATGAGAGAAAGGTCCCATTTATATTCTCCACTTATCTGTGTAGGGTTTCCGTATCTGTCTCTGCGGAGATCTCCAGATCGTAAGACATTATCACATTCGCGGCACTGGACTATATTTTCGTCATTTCCAAAAAGTGTACGGACATCCGTCATTTCCCCCTTTCACAATGTTCTCGTGAATTTGCTCACGAATCGAAGTGTGAATGTCCCTTCGAAGTCTCGCACGCTCGTTTTGATCAGGAGCGGGATGGGCAATATATGTCGGTGCTGGCGCCTGTGGCAGCGCCTCTGTAGCCCCCACCCCCGTTCTGGAGCCAGCGGGTTCTGAATGACCTCTCTCTCCCTGTAGGTTGAGCTTCCTCTTTAGCCCTCTCACTTCGTTCGAGCTGAATTACACCCACCCTCTCACAGTGAAAAAAGTGGTTAACTATCTCAAAAAAATCAATATCATGCATCCAAATTGTCTCAAATACAGCCAACTCCCCCTCCCATGTCTCTTTCCCGATCGAAAAACCAGTCCTACTTATTTTGTTCTTAAAATGCTTACCAAGTGACACACTGAGGGCATGGGTCATGAAAGAGTTTGACCCCATCCTACTTAACTATGTATGGCTAATAAACTCCTCGCTTTGGTTCGTTTTTTCCTTCTTTGGGCTAGGGTCGATAGTAGCCATGGTAGTAACGCTCGAGAGCCCATTTACCAACCTGAGGCGCTAATTGGGAAAGTAATAAAGGGACGTTAAATGCATTTCTAGAAGGTCTTTTCCGCAAAAAAAACCCGAGTATTGGCAGATCAAGTGAAATTTTTTTAGACTAGTCATACTAAGGTGGTGAGGAAACTTACTTCCAAGAGAGTAGATTTCGCCTCAGTAATTACTTTACAAGAGAGAGCCGAGGCAAAAGTAGTCCTTTATGCGAGGAAACGCCAGACAGACTGACCTCTACTAACTACGTTTTATATAGACCGGAAGCTAGAGAGATACAAAGGTATAGTGTTGCTACCAGAGAAAGCTCTTTCATGCTAGGCGTCCAGACATACTATACCCGAGCCGCATCCCCGGAAAACTTGCTATATCTACTAACGCTTCATCTTAACTAACTATCCCTAATATAAAGTCGTTCTATAGAAATTCAAGACAAGAAGAAAGCAAGAAAAGGATAGCGATCGCTTTGGGAACGTCACGGGGGAGGAAGATAGAAAGGTAACCTATGACACTGGGAATTACTCATTTCCTCCCGCCTCAGCTTCGCAGATGAAAGAAGGGCGAGAGAGTAACACGCACGCTCTATGCTTTTCGCCAGCTTTCCCTCTAGTAAAAGATTAGCTTATACCCTCTCTATGTGTCTAGTGATTCCCGGGGGATGAGTTAAGCATATAGTTGATTGCTCTTTCTTTTGATTGAGTGTCGGTACTTTTGAAGACTCACTCTGTAGGTGTGCAAAACAAAAGAGCCACTACTCTTCGGGTGATGAGGTGGACAATTCCTTACTCCAGATTCAAAGGAGCATATTTGCATGAATCATTACTAACTCCTCAGTCAGCTGACCTTCTATTTTGGATATTAGATTAAAAGAACTTTGTAACGGCGAAGAGGGATTGAAAGCCACTTGACTCTAAGGAGAGGGGCTCCGCCTCGAATCCAAACTATTTCTCTTCTTCTCTTTAGAAATTTCTAGTTAGGACTTGATTGAGGGATCAATTGACTCCGAATATAAAGTAACAAGACCATAATCCCATGCTCCTGCCTTAAAGGATCCCAACTCATCACCCTCATCTCCAACTTATTCGTGGTTGTAAGGTGCTTCTGACTATTAAAAAACATATTTGGAGACCAAGGTGGCAGTCAAACCAAGCTATCGTTTGTGGGTACTACGAGGCCCACAACTTTCGTGATTGCCTCATTCGGGTTAAGATGTGGCTAAAGTCTCTCCGAGGGTAGTGTATTTTAAGCTAGAGGTCTCTTGAGCCTCATACTATACCAATGTCTCTATTTTAGGGTTTAAGGAATAAGGTCATGAAATTCCGGTATGGACTTTTGTTGTTGTTACAACAGGCGGAGAATGGTGCTCTACTGGTCTAATTCTTGCTTCCTTGGTATCGGTAAAGGGGCTGGTAAGTGCTTCACGAATAGATTCATTTCTCTTCCTCGAGCACCGAACAAAGAGAACCCTGGCTTCACTTGTCGTAGTAAGACCCCCCCCCCCTCTATAAGCTTTCCCTATCGCTCTAATGAACCTCTTTCCGCATTTTCCCTCTAGTTCAAGAACAAATTCTTGCTTATCTCTTATTTGTTCATTAAGTCCGTTTAAAGCTAAAGGCAGCATTCAAAGCACCTATATTGTAAGATGTAGGAGAAAGGACAATTAAGCAATTATGCTACTATTGACACCCCAAACTAAAAACTACAACTGGAAATCCAACTTTAGGTGGTCATTATGATCAGAAACTTACTCTCTGGAGAATTTTGTTGACCTCACATATAACATGGGGAATCTGGTTAGCACCCATATTTAAGAATAAAAGAACAAAGATTTGACTGGACGGTATTTACGAGCAGATGACAAGCATGCGTGAAGAAGGGTTTTACGTTACCATTTTTGGTGGTAAAGAAGATTTCGTGTTCTTCCATTCCCCAAAACCACTTCAGCTTCCAAGATTGGGTTGGTGTTTCGATAGGCGAGAGGTGTAAAGCAAGATCATACTAAAGGCAATGAAAAAATTTGGAAAATGATAGATTTCCCAAAAATAAGTAAAAGTAGAATGAAAGACAGTCCTATAATAACAAGGACGAGCTTTTTCACGAAGAAAGCTTCGCTCCCATCTGCTTGCATATCGATTGGAAAGAAGCAGCTGCAAATGCTATCAGTGATTTTTCCTTCCTATCCCCTCTATCTCAACCCTTCCAATCCTTAGTTCATGGTGGCAACTTCACCCCATGCATCCTTTGGTTGTGAGCCCCGCCTAGAGGGAGGCGCTAAGGGAAGGGTGTAGCGTTAAATCTTCCTCGCCTTTCAGAGGATTGGAACCCTTCTGTTGAGCATAAATCAAATCTCACTTCTAAAACAGAAATGAGCACAAGTGACAGGACCTCACTTTCCCACATCCCTCTCCCCACGAGCAGAGCATCAGAGATGCACAACATGTGGCCTTGTCAAACGAATGACGACTTTCGATTATTCACTTCAAGGAGTAGAGTCTCTACCCAACCCTACCTATATAAATGAAAAAGAATAGATCACTAGGTCCCACGATTTTCTACCTTTTTTCCATTCTCCAACACTCATGCGTCCCCTTTCTCCCACTCTTTTAAAGCTTTCAATAAAGCCTTCTTAGTTGTGGAAGCAGCAACCGATCTATTGAAAAGTTCCTGCATAAGTTGTAGATAGGTTTACAAGATATGAAATCGCATATGATGAGATTATTTCTAAATTGAGGAATTTGGGCGATTCCTAAAAAAGGGCCTAAAGATGTGAAATGGGCGCGAAAAAAATGGTGTTAGTATACTTGATGGTTCCTCAACTCAGTAAAGTGGTCCTCATAAAGTATTTTGAGAAGAAATAATTTGGATGCTCCGGGTGCCAGATCCATGGGCTAATACACACGAAAAACTAAGGAATTTGTGTGATTCCTTAAAAAGACCTATATATACAGAAATGGGCCCAAAATAAATGGTGTGAGTATACGTGATCATTTCCCAACTGAATACAGAGGTTATCATAAAGTTTTTTGAGAAAAAAATTTAGGTGCTCTGGGCGCCATATCCATGGACTAATACACACGAAAAGTTGAGGAATTTATGCAATTCCTTAAAAAGGGCCTATAGATACAGAAATGGGCGCGAAAAAAATGGTGTGACTATACGTTATGGTTCCCCAACTCAGTACACAGGTAATCAAAAAGTATTTTGAGAAATAAAATTAAGTGCTACGGACGCCAGATCAATGGGTTAATACACACGAAAAATTAAGGAATTTGCGTGATTCCTAAAAAAGGGTATGTAGATGTGAAATGGGTGAGAAACAAATGGTGTGAGTATATTTGATGGTTCCCCAACTCAGTACAGAGGTCCTCATAAAGTTTTTTGAGAAAAAAAAATTGAGTACTCCGGGAGTCAGATCCATGGGCTAACACACAAGAAAAATTTAGGAATTGGTGTGATTCCCAAAAAAGGACTTGTAGATGTAGAAATAGGATCGAAAAAAAGGGTATGAGCATACGTGATGGTTCCCAAACTCAATACGGAGGTCCTCATAAATTTTTTTTAGAAAAGCATTATAGGTGCTCCGAGCGCCGGATCCATGGGATAAAACACACGAAAAATAGAGAAATTTCCCTGATTCCTAAAAAGGGAATTGTAGATGCGAAAATGGACATGAAAAAAATGGTGTGAGTATACGTGATGGTTCAAAAACTCAATACGGAGGTCCTCATAAAGATTTTTGAGAAAATAATTTTGGGTGCTCCAAGCGCCAGATACATGGGAAAATACACACGAAAAATTGAGGAATTTACGCGATTTCTAAAAATTGGCCAATAGATGCGGAAATGAGAGCGAAAAAATGGTGTGAGTATACATGATAGTTCCCAAACTCAGTACGGTGGTCCTTATAAAATGTTTTGAGAAAACTTTTTTAGGTTCTCCGGGTGCCAGATCCATGGGCTAATTGTCACGACCCAACCCACCGGGTCGTGCGGGCACCTACACACTAACACCTAAGTAAGAGAACCCCATATCCCAATAGTTAAAACATGCAGAAGATTAACGAAAAACGGAGATAAAAGAAATCATAGGGTTTTCATAAATAAAACTTTTAAACAATTTTGGGTTAAAATTAGTAAAGTAACTAACACCGCCAAGAATATAGTCTAAACAGGTACAAGAGCTACTAAGAGTAAAACTGGACATAATAAATAAAAGACACAGCTCCCACCATGCGGAAGGAAAAGTAGAATCTGCTGGAGAATTCTTCGTCTTTATCTAATGAAACATCACCAACATGTATCCAGACTATGACAAAAGGACATAGCAAGAGTAGTATCAGAAACCACACGTATTGGTAGGCATCATCGGTCAACCCGACCTCCACCACATAACATAAGAAATCAACTTAGTAAGATCATGCCATAAAACCCCTCACTTCTCCACTTTTACCCTCTCTCAAAATACCTCCGAATTACACTAGTACTCTAACTACTAACCACCTTCTCGGTCAACCTACTTATCAGGTTCTTGATCATAGCCTACCCATTCTAACCCATAGAAAAGTCCCCAAATACAACTACAAGCATTCCAACTAACCGCTCACACCATACCCTTACTTCCTCTTCATATTACCTAGTCATGGCCACATAGTACATTACGTCAAGCTTTATAACCACTAAACACAAATCCCTTTGTGCAAAGTGAACTCCACCTAAGCATTTACATCACTTACACTACCCCCACTTCTCGCCATTACAACACACGACAGCCCCTGTCTCTTAAACCGTAACAATTCTTGAGCCCTTGGCCCTTCCCATTTCATTCAACAACGAGATACATAACTGGTTAAATTAACACTATAGAACAAGCATATATAGGTCATCATAATCATTAAACCTTCAGGATCAATGCAATGTCAATACCATTAAGAACTACATACAACTTCACAATTTCAAGGTATACAATTATGTCAAGTCATTAGTTCTCTCATGAAACCCAAACCCAAACTGTTAGCATACCAGAATATGGTACCCGGTACAATGATTATGCCGGATCGTTGATACTGATCCCATAATTATGTCGGAACGTGGCGACTGATCCAAGTTAGTGTGTCGAAACGCAACACCCGATTCATTCAACAAGCCACAATCACAATCACAATCACAAAGTACATACTCAAAGTCATACAATCAAGTCATGATTTATGGCATTCATCATTCATATATCCTCATTTACAGTTAATGTGATCAACAATGCAACATTCGCATACATACATCACACAATCATAGAATCACAACCATCACCTACAACTATTCATCGATGAATATCATATAAATCTTAACTCGACCATACTCAGCCCTAGTTCATCATCTAAAGCTTATTCCTATGATTAAATCACCTTTGTTTGGTGCACGAAGGCCTACGCATGAATCCTACCATTGATTATAATCATACAACACAGTGGACACATATTTATAACTACTCAATTAATAAAACTTATCCTACCAGGGAGCCAAGCAACTGCACGGAGGATTTGTAGATAATTTTTTGGTTTTTCGGATGACATGACGGTGAAATTGGCCAGAAATTCGCAAGATATTGCCATCCTCACGCTAAAATCTCTTCCTTCTTCTTTCCCAAGCTTGGAGCATCTTTTAGGAGGGTTTCCAGGTGATTTACGTCTAATCTAGGTATTTTAGGAAGAAAGAGAAAATCAGATTTCGCATTTACATTCTGTCTCGCCTATCTAGCTCTGGCGCTAGCCTACCCACCCGTGGCGCCGCCGCCCTAGCGGCATCTGTCCCACCCTGGCGGGATAGTGACATAGTATTTTCTCGATGTTTTGCTTTTCCTAAATAACGACGATTCATGTCGTTACAATAAATACCAATTTACCCCTCGTTCGTCCCCGAACGACTCGTGCACGGGACATCACACACCCGATTCGGAGTACTTCTAACTACATAATTGCTCCATTATGGAAACCATGGCGGATGGACATTTCTCAAATCTGGAATACGAAAGGTTTTATAATCAAGGAGTCGGTTTGGAATTTAAGGCAACACACGGAAAAACGAACCGTCCACCTACGCATCTGGACCTGCCAGGGCAGCAGCCTTTCCACTGAAGGGGGGCCCGATATGGCGAGAAATCTCCTGTTGAGGAGGGAGATCAGAAACAATAAAGGGGAGGGGGGAAATGGGGAAAGTTTTTCTCATTTCTCTTTTCTTCACTCAAACTTAGGGGTGCGCATCGGTCAGTTCGGTTCGGTTTTAGGTGTTATTGGTTCGGTTTATCGGTTTTCGGTTTGTAAATACATCAAACCGATAACCAAATCAATAATATATTTCTTATTGGTTTTTGGTTAATCGGTTTATGGTACTTAACGGTTCGGTTTTCGATTTAACCAATAAGAAAATACTCATATATATTATATACACGATAAGAAAATTTTCAAATAAACCATATGATTTTTCCAGCATTTGGCATGAAAGTAATAATCATAAAAGTAACAATCATTTTTCTTGCAAGTTTAGACACTAGACACATTCAAAGGAAAAAGTGTGAAAGTAACAATCGTTTAACCATTAACAAAAAGTATGAAAGTAACAATCGTTTAACCATTAACAATAAGACTAGTAAATTTAGTATAGTCTTATTGGGTTATCGGTTTAACCATTAACAAAAATTATAAAACCGGAAACCGAACCAATAACCCAATAAAATTTTTTGCAAAACCGTTTAAAAACCGTTAGCCCAATAACCCAATATCAATAAACCAATAGTGTTTTTTTCGGTTCGGTTTATTGGTTAAATCGGTTTTTGCACACCCCTACTCAAACTCTTCCAAAATCCTCTCGATCACCCTCCTCCGAATGTCAAAACTCAGGTAATATTCTTTTTCCTTACGCACTTTCCTTCTATACTTGATTAACAACGATTGCATGACGACTAACTGATCAAATTTAAATGGTTTTTGGGTAGTTATTCGAAAATTACTAGGTTGCTTGATTTATTAGGAAAACGTAACATGGGTACTTCCCTTACGTCCCCAACGTCTCCACAATGTTCTGGCGTAAGGATTTTGCAAAAATACGATCGAATCGACACAAAATGGGTTGGGGAAGTTGAAAGGTCTTCTTGACATAAACTCGGGTTTAGGCATCATTTAGGGGTTTATTTGCTAATATGATAGCATATTTAGGTTCTATAGTAGTTAATATACTCTGATCTGTTGGAATTCTTTTGAAAATGGGGATTTTGGGACGAAGAGGCGTCATTATCGCGCCTAGTGTTCATCCCAGATAAAGGCCCCTCTGGCGAACTTCATCCCACTGTGGCGGCCTTTATAATCCCACCCTGGCGGGATTGTGGCAGCTGTGGCGAGATATGCCAGACCAGTAGCCTGCATCCCTTAACTCAGAAATTTATCTCTTCTCATTTTAGCCTTAGACTGTCTATTCCTATCGTGTTCTAACTTATAGTTAACTTATTGCAGGCTCGCTAAATGGCAAGTCTATCTGAAGAAAACTTACCTTTCATTCGGTTTCCCGATGCCGCGAGTCGGGAAAGGCATCACGATAATAGAAATACAGGATTCGGCTACGAGAGAGGTTTCATTTTACTCAAGATGGAGGAGAAGGTGCCTGCCTTTAATGCTCGCCTGGTGGAGTTCGGATGGAATCCACTGACTGAGGCTCCCCCGGATGCACGTTCCACTTGGGTGAGGGAGTTCTACGGCATCCTGCCAACTGTGCGATGGGATGATCCTCACCCCATCATCCGTATCCAGGGAGTTGACATCCCCCTGAACGCAACTGCCATAAATGAGGCACTAGAGTTGCTCAACGTCTAGAACGCGGAGTACAAGACCAAACTGAGAGAGATGGACCTGGGTTGGCTGAAGGACACCCTGATTGAGCCTACGCGCCGAGACCAGGTCTACTGGGCTACCGTAGAGGGCATCATTAGCATAGACTGGTCACCTGATGCTAAGAGGTGGCTACACTTGGTTACTATGAGGATCACCACGTCGAGCAACCGTACCGACGTGATATTTCCTCAGGCCTTGGTGGTGGCATGCGCCATATAGGGTATAGAGCTCCCTGTGGGGGGGTGGGGGGCAGATAATCTCACAATGGAAGATGTTATATCAGGGCAACAAGAAGGCTTTCTTCCTATCGGGACATATCACCGCACTGTCCAAACGGGCGGGGGTGCCACGTCTTGACGCCGATGAGGTATTTCATATGGATCCCTTCTTCACCCTCGTTTGGTTAGATCAGGGAGCAAGACAAAGAGAACAGGCAGGGCTAGCAGTAGTAAGGCGGTCGTGGATTCGGATGACGAGGCCCCACTCTCAGGTGCACGGGTCGAGGAGGATTTGGCGGCCATCTGGAGGAGGTTGGGGAATGCCTTTGCTGACTTCACTCTGGTTACACCCAACACTGCCCTAGAGATCGAGATGCTTCGCTGTGAGCTACGCCAGGAGAAGAGGAATGGTCTGGAGAGGGATTATCTGATGGTCCGGATATGGAAGGCTATGAAGATCATGTTCACCTACGTCACTCCAGGACAGGAGATTCGCCGAGTCGAAAATGGAGATTTCCAGCATTTCACTTTCATGGATGAGGCCGTGAATGAACTTGTACCTCCGGAGGATCTAGACTCTGATGTGGACACCTCCCAGTCCCAGAGTCCTTGATTTGGTTTTTTGCCCGCCTTGGGTTGTAATTTGGACAAAACAAAAATTTCTCTTTTGCTTTTGTAAGCACGTGGATGCTAGTTTTTGCTGTCTGATACAACCGCTATTTATTTACTAAGGTTATGACTTACTGTTCTACTATTGAGTACTAATTGAATTGCATGGATTAGTCCGGATACGATTTGGGGTCTGAATATGTGCCTGAGGAAAAACAGGCGAGACAGGCTGAGGTTCTGTCTCGTCTTGTCCCACTCTGGCAGGAGAAAACCCGCACTGGCGAGAAAATCCCGCTCGAGCGGCCCTGATGGAAACAGAACCCCTTCCAACCATTTTTCTGGGTTTCTTCTCTTTTCTAAATCTCCCTTAGATTCCCCCACTATAACTAGACATACTGAATAATCCCCTTTAGCTAGGATAATTGTTGCCTACCCCAAACCCAACCAACGGTACACTCTCCAAAATTCCTTCAGTTACTTCAGCACTACAACACACTCGTCCCCAGGATACACCCAGACGTTCACGCGATTATTAGTTGATCACAACGCACGTCCATATTTCGTCCTACGAATCACTCGTAGATTATTTAGACCCTCGCACCAACTTAGTTATGACTTCTTTCCCCTAATGGGTTTTTACGATGCTCAGTAGTTACCACTTGAATAATTTCAACAATTCAGCCAGTATATTACACATATCAAATCTAGACACGCCAGAATGTGCACCAATCATGCCACACACATCAGCCATAATACATTTCATATCATCAGTAAATCTAGACACCCGAAGAAGACCTTCACATTGACGGTTATTTCAAACGACAAGAAGCACGCATTCACAGTTACCAATTACACATCACAACAATTTCGCCTTATTAGTTAGTTCGTTCCATAAATGACCATTACGGATCATCCATGCCTTATACAGCCCCTAAGGCCATATACCAATTGGAACCTTCTCAGTTCCATTTAACCTTGCTTGTGTCCTTTTAGTCGTAACCACAACATCTAGTTTACTTCGTTGAGATACCAATTAAAATCGGGAGATACCAATTGGACTCAACTCATACCATAAGCGCCACTCGCACGAAAGGAGAGAAAATATGAGACAACTTCCTAGAATGCTTCATAGCTTCATGAGGATTAAGTGTGGACGAAAACACACCAATCTGCAGGAGTCTATTCCACATTTTGCTCTTGTACTGGGAGACCGATAACCTGGGATCTGATACCAATTTGGCACGACCCAACCCACTGGGCCATGCGGGCACCTACACACTAACACCTAAGTAAGAGAACTCTCACATCCCTATAGTTAAAACATGCAGAAGATTAACGATAAATGGAGATAAAAGAAATCATAGGGTTTTCATAAATAAAACTTTTAAACAATTTTGGGTTAAAATTTGTAAAGTAACTAACACCGCCAAGAATATAGTCTAAACAGGTACAAGAGCTACTAAGAGTACAGCTGGACATAATAAATAAAAGACACAACTCCTACCATGTGGAAAGAAAAGTAGAATTTGCTGCAGAATTCTTCATCTTCATCTAATGAAACATCACCAACATGCATCCAGACTATGTAAAAAAAACATAGCGAGAGTAGTATCAGTACAAACCTGACGCCCACCACATAACATAAGAAATCAACTTAGTAAGATCATGCCATAAAACCCTCGCTTCTCCACATTCACCCTCTCTCGAAATACCTCTGAATTACACTAGTACTCTAACTACTAACCACCTTCTCGGTCAACCTACTTACCAGGTTCTTGATCACAGCCTAACCATTCTAAGCCATAGAAAAGTCCCCAAATACAACTACAAGCATTCCAACTAACCGCTCACGTCATACCCTTACTTTCTCTTCATATTACCCAGTCATGGCCACATAGTACATTACGTCAAGCTTTAACCACTAAACACAAATCCCTTTGTGCAAAGTGAACTCCACCTAAGCATTTACATCACTTACACTACCCCCACTTCTCGCCATTACAACACACGACAGCCCCTGTCTCTCAAACCGTAACAATTCTTGAGCCCTTGGCCCTTCCCATTCATTCAACAACGAGATACATAACTGGTTAAATTAACATTATAGAACAAGCATATATAGGTCATCATAATCATTAAACCTTCAGGATCAATGCAATGTCAATACCATTAAGAACTACATACAACTTCATAATTTCAAGGTATACAATTATGTCAAGTCATTGGTTCTCTCGTGGAACCCAAACCCAAACTGTTAGCATACTGGAATGTGGTACCCGATCCAATGATTATGCTGGAACGTGGCAACCGATCCCATAATTAGGCCGGAACGTGGCAACCGATCCAAGTTAGTTTGTCGGAACGCAACACCCAATCCATTCAACAAGCCATAATCACAATCACAAAGTACATACTCAAAATCATACAATCAAGTCATGATTCATGGCATTCATCATTCATATATCCTCATTTACAATTAATGTGATCAACAATGCAACATTCACATACATATATCACACAATCATAGAATCATAACCATCACCTACAACTATTCATCGATGAATATAATATAAACATTAACTCAACCATACTCAGCCCTAGTTCATCATCTAAGGTTTCTTCCTATGATTATATCATCTTTGTTTGGTGCATGAAGGCCTACACATGAATCCTACCATTGATTATCATCATACTACGCAGTGGGCACAGATTTATAACTACTCAATTAATAAAACCTAGCCTACCTAGACACCAAGCAGTTGCACGGAGGATTTGTAGATAATTTTCTAGTTTTCTAAACGACATAATGATGAAATTGGCCAGAAATCCGCAAGATATCGCCATCATCACGCTAGAATCTCTTCCTCCTTTCCCAAGCTTAGAGAAGCTTTTTGGAGCGTTTTCGGGAGATTTACATCTAATCTTGGTATTTTTGGAAGAAGGAGAAAATATGATTTCACGTTATTTACATTCTGTATCACCTATCCCGCTCTACCGCCAACTTACCCCGTCGTGGCGACGGCACCCTAGCAGCATCTTGCCCGCCCTGGTGGGCCTGTGGCCTAGTATTTTCTCGAAATTTTGTTTTTCCTAAATAACAACAGTTCGGGTCGTTACACTAATACACATGAAAAATTGAGGAATTTGCGCAAGTCCTAAAAAAGGGTTGTAGATACGGAAATGGGCACGGAAAAAATGGTGTGAGTAAACGTGAAGGTTTCCAAACTCCATACGGTGGTCCTCCTAAAAATTTTTGAGAAAAAAAATGTTGGGTGATCCTAGCGCCAAATCTTTGGGCTAATACACACGATAAATAGAGAAATTTACGTGATTCCTAAAACATGGCATGTAGATGCGAAATGGACGCGAAAAAATTGTTTGAGTATACGTGATGGTTCCCCAACTCAATACGGAGGTCCTCATAAAGTTTTTGAGAAAAAAATTTAGGGCGTTTTGGGAGCCTGATCTATGGTCTAACACACACGAAAAATAAAGGAATTTGCGCGATTCCTAAAAGAGGGCATGTAGAGGTGGAAATGAGCGCG
Organism: Solanum tacnaense; assembly: GCA_029582525.1. Lineage (NCBI taxonomy): Eukaryota > Viridiplantae > Streptophyta > Magnoliopsida > Solanales > Solanaceae > Solanum > Solanum tacnaense. The sequence goes on along the minus strand of JAJOOD010023811.1, from coordinate 3,423 downwards.
AAAAAAATGGTGTGAGTATACATGATGGTTCCCTAACTCAATACGGAGGTCCTCATAAAAAATTTTGAGAAAACTTTTTTGGATGCTCCGGTCGGCAGATCAATGGGCTAATATACACGAAAAATTGAGGAATTTTGCATGATTCCTAAAACAGAGCCTCTAGATGCGGAAATGGGTGCGAAATAAATAGTGTGAGTATACGTGATGGTTCCCCAACTCAATACGGAAGTTCTCATAAAGATTTTTGAGAGAAAAAATTGGGTGCTTCGGACGCCAGATCCATGGGCTAATACACACGAAAAATTGAGAAATTTGCATGATTCCATTAAAAGGGCCTGTAGATGCGGAAATGGGCGCGAAAAAATAGTGTGAGTATAAGTGATGGTTCCCCAACTCAGTACGGAGGTCTTTATAAAAAACTTTGAGAAAATAATTTTGGATGCTCCAGGCGCCAAATCTATAGGCTATTACACACGAAAAATTGAGAAATTTGCACGCTTCCTAAACCAAGTCATGTAGATGTGGAAATGGGTGCGAAACAAATGGTGTGAGTATATGTGAGGATTCCCCAAATCAATACGGAGGTCCTCATAATGTTTTTTGAGAAAATAATACACACGAAAAATTGATGAATTTGCGCGGATCCTAAAAAAAAGCATGTATATGCAGAATTGGGTGCGAAAGAAACTGTGTGAGCATACGTGATGGTTCCCCAACACAGTACGGAGACCCTCATAAAAAATTTTGAAAAAACAAATTGGGTGCTTCGGATGCCAGCCCCATGAGCTAATACATATGAAAAATTGAGAAATTTGCGTGATTCCTAAAAAGGGCCTGTAGATACGGAAATGGGCACAAAAAAAATGGTGAGAATAAGTGATGGTTCCCCAACTCAATACTGAGGTCCTCATAAAGTTTTATGAGAAAAAACTTTGGGTGTTCCGGACGACAGATTCATGGGCTAATACACACGAAAAATTGAGGAATATGCGGAATTCTTAAAAAAGGGTCTGTAGATGCAAAAATGGGCGCGAAAAAAATGGTATAAGTATACGTGATTGTTCCCCAACTCAGTACGGAGGTCCTTATAAAGTTATTTGAGAAAAACAATTTGGTGCTCTAGGCGCCAGATTCATGGGCTAATACACACGAAAAATGGAAGAATTCTCGTGATTCCTAAAAAGAGGCATGTAGATGCAAATATGGGCGCAAAAAAATGGTGTTAGTATACGTGATTGTTCCCCAACTTAGTACGGAAGTCCTCATAAAGTTTTTTGAAGAAAAAAAATCGGGTGCTCTAGGCGCTTGATCCATGGGCTAATACATACGAAAAATTGAGGAATTTGTGTTATTCCTAAAAAATGGCTTGTAGATGCGGAAATGGGCACGAAATAAGTGGTGTGAGTATACGTGATGGTTTCCTAACTGAATACGAAGGTCCTCATAGAGTTTTTTGAGAAAACATTTTGGGTGCTCCAGGCGCCATATCCATGGGATAATACACACGAAAAATTGAGGAATTTGCGTGAGTCCTAAAAAAGGACCTGTAGATACGGAAATGGGTGCGTAAAAATAGTGTGAGTATACGTGATGGCTCCCCAACTCAATACGGAAGTCCTCATAAAGTTTTTTGAGAAAAATATTTTGGCTACTCCACGCGCCTTATCCATGGGCTAATACACACGAAAAATTGAGGAATTTGCACGATTCCTGAAAATAGGCATGTAGATGCGGAAATGGGCACAAAAAAATGGTGTGTGTATACGTGATGGTTCCCAAACTCAGTACAGTGGTCCTTATAAAGTTTTTAAAAAAAAACTATTTGGGTGATCCAAGCGCCAGATACTTGGGTTAATACACACGAAAAATTGTGGAATTTGCGCAATCTCTAAAAAAGGGCATTGTAGATGCAAAAATGGGCGCGAAAAATGGTTTGAGTATATGTGATGGTTCCCCAACTCAATAAGAAGGTCATCATAAAGTTTTTTTAGAAAAAAATTTGGGTGCTCCAGGGTAAGATCCATGGGATAATACACACGAAAAATTGAGGAATTTGCGTGATTTCTAAAAAAAGGCCTGTAGAGGTAGAAATGGGCGCGAAAAAAATAGTGTGACTATACGTGATTGTTCTCCAACTCAATACAGAGGTCCTCATAAGGTTTTTTGAGAACTTCTTTGGGTGCTCCAGGTGCCAGAGCCATGGGAAAATACACAAAAAAATTGAGAAATTTTGCGCGATTCCTAAAAATGGGCCAGTAGATGCGGATATGGGCGCGAATAAAATGGTGTGAGTATACGTGATGGTTCCCCAACTCAATACGGAGGTCCTCATAAAGTCTTTTGAAAGAAAAAATTTGGCTGCTCCGAGCGCCAAATTCATGGGCTAATACACACGAAAAATTGAGGAATTTGCGCAATTTCTATAAAAGGGCATGTAGATGCGGAAATGGGCGCGAAAAAAATGGTGTGAGTATACGTGATTGTTTCCAAACTCAATACGGAGGTCCTTATAAAGTTATTTGAGAAAAAAATATAGGTGCTCTGGGCACCAGATTCATGGGCTGATACACACGAAAAATTGAGGAATTTGGGCGATTCCTAAAAATAGGCCTATAGATGCAAATATGGGTGCGAAAAAAATGGTGTGAGTATACGTGATTGTTCACCAACTTAGTACATAAGTACTCATAAAGGTATTTTGGAAAAAAAATGGGTGCTCCGAGCGCTTGATCCATGGGCTAATACACACGAAAAATTGAGAAATTTGCACTATTCCTAAAAAAAGGCTTGTAGATGCGAAAATGGGATTGAGTTTATGGGAACTCAATTCTCTAGCTAACCAAATTGTTTTTATTTTATACTAAACTTGGTTTTATTTATAGAGTGTTGGGTGGTTCGGAATAGTCTTTGGTTCTCCCACCAGGTGGTTTAGTGTGGTGTCACTAACGACAGTTGAGGTCGTGACAGTGCCACTCATGAAAGTAGGGGTCATGACAGTGCCACTACCATAAACAATGACCTTCATAAGCTTCTTCTCTTATGGGTTGTAGAAAACTAGTTGCAGGCCAAGTTCCATTTGCATTAAGATTTATCCATTTTTCTAGAGTATGATTGGTATTAAATTATTCTTATAGATATCAAGCGGGATAGAATCCATCAAAATGTGATCTTCCGTTAAAAGATTCAGCATAATCCCTTTGCCATCTACCGTAAGTTCTGTTTTGAGAGGTAAAATTTTGGTCATTCTAATACTAGATGAAACAAAATTTAGAAATAGGATGATTTTTTAAAGATAAATAAAAATATGCAAATGGGGACGATATACGGGGTCTTGGATCAAACACTGAAATGAAAATGACACCAATTTTCTAACCTTTCAAAAGTATATTCGAATTCGATAAAAGATGCTAAAAATAAATTTGA
>JAJOOD010023810.1:0-17967 GCA_029582525.1 Solanum tacnaense | reverse complement strand
TGCAAGCACGAATTAGAAGGAAACTTTTTAGAGATCAAACTTTAACACACGAAATGAGTGTGAAAGAAGTGAGAAATTTTCCTAAATGTTGTAGCCTCCTAATTATAGATATGGCACGCTTCACACTGATAACTAGGACTCTACAGACACGGCTTCATAGACTCCCTAGGACTCTTGAACTCTTGGGTCTGATACCAAGTTTGTCACGCCCTGAGCCTACACCCCAGACGTGGCTGGAACTCGAGAACCATTACGGGTCCCAAGCGAACCCTTGACCTGTCTTACTTACTCAACGGAGGACTTAAAATTTAGAAATAACCTCAAATAAAGAACTTATGAAAAATCTTAGAATGTCTTTAAAGAAATAAATTCAAACTAGCCAAAATGGCTACTCAAGTCTCATAGCAAAACATCTGAAATACAAAGCTAAAAGACTCATAACTAACTGTCTGACTATCTATGAAGCCTCTAAAACAACTGAGATAGATGTTGGGACAAACCCCACAACATCCTAATGAACTGATAATAAAACTGAAAACAATAAAAATGAGTCCTCCGAAATGCAATGAGGCTCACCAACTGACTCTGGGGAGCTCAACTGGATCAACGGTGTGTTAGATGCTGATCCTAGTTATCTGTATCTGCATCATAAGACGATGCAGACCAACTGACATCAGTACATCGAATGTACGAGTATGCGAGTTGGAATGCTATACACAACATAGGCTTGAAAGGATTATGAAGAACTTACCTGGCTCAACTCAACTAAACATAACTAAACTCATTTTAATATAAAGCAGTTTATAACAAGTGCAATATAAAGAAAAGCTATTTAAAAACATGATGTCAACTTTGTATGTATGCAAGGATACAACATAACTCTGAAATGTATGTAAAAATACAAATAACTATGTATATAAGAATACAATAACTTATGTGGGAGTTTCTCTAATCGAAAACCATCACGTAAGAGCTATTGTGATGATACATCGTTTTGCCTCACGCTGCCAGGGCCGTCCTATACCTTGCCATGAGTATAGAACCTGAACTACTAATTGGATACACTAGTCTATGCTAAAAAGCACTAAAGGAATCATCTAAAAAGTATGACCCTTTTCTACCCATAGTGGCTACATGGTTTGTGGGGGTTGTGAGTTGTCTGAACTCTCCCCCATATCGGTGCTCAATACTACTCCCAAATATATAATATTAGCTCTTATGTTTAAAACATACTTCTTCTGTGATTTGATATTAGTGCTCAAAAACTTAGCTCAATGGCTATCTTGGAATCAAAGTTTCCCTTCTTGCTTCATTTAGAAAACGATTACTATTTTCTGAAAACTAGCCCGAAGGCTCTTTGGAAATCGAGGTTTCGTTTCTTGTTTAAATGTGAAAACATTTTAAACCCTTTGGGAATACATAGTCCCCATATACTTTTGAAGAAATGAACTTCAAGCTTTACTCTTTACTCTTTACTCTTTACTCAACTTGAACTTTAAATCTTAAAACAAAGTTAAAAGCATTTGCAAAAGACTTCTTGAAAAGACTCTAAGAACTTCCTAGACTTGGCTCTTAACTTTTCTTGAATTTGAAGTTATGGATTCAAGGTTGTAAATCATGTTTCTAGATGATTTCTAGATGTTTAGAAGTCATTTAGAGTAGTTAGAATAAATAGAAAGTGTTAATACACTTTAGGAAAGATTAAAAGGACTGAATGACAAAAACTGGGTGAAAAACAATGATCCGAGCACATCCGGGGCGCGGCACTCCAGGCCCCAACTTTATGGGGCTCAGTTTGGGTGCACTACAGGCGCGCCTCCCCAGCCTTCTGGCGCTATGGGGGCGCGACGCGCCTGGCCCTCCTCTGGTGCGTCTAACGAGTTTTTTAACTCGTTTTCAGATTCTAAATCTTTTTAAAATGATTCCTTTTTCAATACTTACTTAGATTCAGATACCCAACACATGTACACTAGAATCTAACTCGAAACAACTCTTAACATCGCTAAAACGTCTCAAGAAAACCCATCAATCACATGTATGTTCAAGAATGAAAACAGTTCAAGAACACAACCCAAGAACATCAAATTCTAACTCTTTTAGGACGAAAATCACTGAATGAAACATGATTGGCGCGTGGGTGAATGGACCCAACGCTATGTGATTTCACATACCTTGTAGGGATCACCCCCGACGAAATCCACAAGCTTATCTTGAACGTTCTTCTCCTTTCTCCTCTTTCTCCTTTCTGCAAGCCATAGCATGAAATTCACTTTTCTAAAACTGAGTAAAATCTGAATTTACCCCAATTAAACTCCTAAAAATGAATTAATTAAGTTGGGTAAGGAAAAGACCAAACTACCCTTCCAAAACCCGGATTGGACTTTCTTTATTAAAATAGCCCAACTTCCGAAGGGAATAACTTACTCATATTAACTTGGAATTGCGCAAACTTGGAGGCGTTAGAAAGATAATTCCAAGAGCTTTCCAACCATATATGGAAGTACACCTAACTCATCCTGATCTAGGAGTTATGGCCGTTTGAAGTTGACCAAAACTCAGCTTTTCTTAACTTAAACGAATTTCCAGATTTCCATTCTTTTCAAAAATGACTATTTCCAATTATAAGCTTCTTCCTAGTTACTTCAAATTGCGAGATGTTACATACTCAACTTAGGGAGTTCATGCGGAATTTATGGGTCTATATAACAACATGGAACTCGTGTAAACATATCTTCTCATTCTCATACATACTTCCATCAAAACTTAGCTCAAATCAATAATTGATCTCAAAGGATTAACAATTTAACTCAAATACTTTCTTGGACTCTACTCTTAACTCTCTCTTGAATGTGAATTATGAATTTAAGAGTTATGGTTCATGATATGAAGGATCTAGGTGATAGAGTAGACTCATGAATACATTCTCCTCACTCTCATTCTCACTTACTGGAGTCTTGAATCAAGTTATTAGAAATTGTAGAAGACTCCTCAAAACGACTCAAAATGGACTTTCTCAAAATGTTCGAAAGAACTGTCAAGGATTGACTCTTAACTCTACCTTGAATTTGAATTATTAATTCAAGGTTATGATTAATGTTATGAAGGATTTCTAGGTGTTTAGAAATAGCTTAGAGTAGTTAGAATCGAAAGGGAGTGAAGGTACACTTTAAAAGAACTCAAACGAAGCAACTGACTGCAAATTGGATGGGGCAGGCGACTCTGGCGCATTGAGTGGTGCGGGGCGCCAGCCCCTAAACTTCAGAACATACTTTGGGGCGCACTGGCTGGCGCGACGCGCCAGGCCCCAACCCAGAAAACCCGACGATTTTCTTTGCTCGTTTTCTCACCCTAACTCGCCTAGAATCGAACGGTTTCTTCCCCAATCACTTGGATTCAATGACTTAACATAAGTACACTCTAATCTACTTAATACAGCCCTCAAAACACTCACTTTCATCTCAATAAATCATCAAAACCCCAACACAACAAGATTTAGGATGAACTTCAAGAACACTTCTCAAGAACTCATCAAGAACTCTAATCTTTCAACTTCAAGAATGAAAATGCGCTGAAAATAACATGATTGGCGTATGGGTGAACAAACCAAACAATATGGAAGCTTACATACCTCTTAGGGATAAAACCCATGGCGAAAATCTGCTACAAAACTCAAGAACCTCGAGGAACACCTTGATCCTTTCCTCTTTTCTCTCTTCCCTCTTCTTTTCTCTTCTTTTCTCTTCTTGAATTCTCAACTAAAACCCTAGGCATATATTAGGATTATAAACTGAACCTAATAGGATTAGAACCTTAAAACCTTACTAAAAATGAATTAAATCTGATTGAATAAGGAAAAGACCAAAATACCCCTTACTATTTTCGAATAACTTTTCTTATTTGGACAACCTAACTTCAAAAGAGGATATCTCACTCATCCGAATTCAAAAATTAGCAAAGTCGGTGGCATTGGAAGGATAGTTCAAAGACCTTTCATTTTCTATCTTGGCACACCTAACTCAACCTATACTAAGAGTTATGGTCATTTGAAGTTTACCCAAAACTCATAACTTAAGCATAACTTGCAAAATTTCGGATTTTGCTATTTCCAATTTAAATATTTTTGGAACTGAAGGTGCTACATTTAGTGACCTGACCTTAATACTTAAGAAATTTTAAATTACTCTGTAAAATCCTACTCGCAACGAAGGATGTTTCGAGTCTTAGCTCAAAAAAAATTCTGGGGTGTTACAGTTACACATTGTCATAAATTAAATTCTATATACAAACCTACATATACTTTTATAAATATCTTTCACTATATTTGAAATTTTGAAGTTGAAGTTGAAGTTATGTTTGGTTATAATTTTTGTAAAATAATATTTGGTGTTTGAATGTAGTTTTCCTTTAAAAAATTATTAAATATTATTTAAATGAATAATTTTGAAGACTTTCCCTCATGTTTTGCTTTATCACATTGACTCCCTCAAGATTTACAATATTATTGTGACCTTTCTTATTTTTGTTTTTTTCAACAATTCTTTTTAGTTAATTACTGTTAATTTATAAAACTATGATGGACTGATTTTCCCTTTCTGATTATTCTTCTTTTTTTAAACAAAAATAGATTTTGCAAGTATCTATTCTCAAAATAATTTATCATTGGCCCTACCCAAATCTCCATAAACTTTCTATTGCTTTATATGCAACAACAAAACAAAATTAACTCTGAGAAGCATGAGATTTCAAATTTATTTTTTAAAATAATTCAACTCTTTTTTATTGCATTGCATCAAATTGATACTCAAGTATTTCTCACTTGATCATAAGAAAATGAGTCATCATTCTCTTTCTTTCTTCTTCCGATTAGAACATGTGGGTTGATTGTGAAAGCCGCCAAAAACTAGTGGAATGCTTTCAAAATCAATTTACTTGAGACATAGAAGAGTGAAATTTAGTGTGTAGAAGTAAAATCCAAAGATAGTATGCATGTTTGAGTATCTAGGTATGAAGAAGGCTAAATATAGTATGTCTTATATAGTGTTCTTAAGAGTGAATCAAGGATTTAGAGATATACGGTATTATGTCTCTTAGTGCAGCTTTATTCTCCATTGATTCACATAGATATGAATTTAGAGGTGTGATGTAAGTAGAATAACAAGAAAAATTAGATTAATAATGAGGAGCTAGGGGAATTCGTAATGTTTGCTAATAAGAGTTTAAGTTATATGATGCCAATTATAGAAGTTAGAAGATATTAAAGAGTGGTATTTGTGAAAAAAATATCTATAATGAAACAAGTATCTTTCAAATATAGTTTGTCTGGATAAGTTAAGCATTTATGTATATATTATCACGGAGTTTAGAAAAATGGAATAGGCCCATAGACTTGGAATGTCGGCCTTGATCAGTTGATCTAGGGGGAGAAAATCAAATCAAGTCCTATGAATCAAATTTTGATGCATTTCAGAAGGAGTTATGATGAGATAACAATTTATTTATGCTCTAGAGTACTCCTCAAATTTCACTACAAAATAGTGATATTTCATAAGCTCATGTCGGTGCTATTACTGCGATTGAGGCAAAGGGAAGTATGACTTTTTAGGAGTTGGTAGTATGATGAACACTTACGGGTCCTTTCTCTTTTTATTTTTAAGCAGAACACATACTTTCCTTGCTACTAATTATACTTATTCACTAAAAACAACTCACTGGATACCTTAAGAACATGAATTTTATAACTTTTTGTTCTATAATGACCATATAAGAATTAATAAAAAAATGTGATTCAAATCACGACCTTAGAGTTGATAGTGGAGGGTGCTTACCATCCGAACGATCCCTCTTATTAGGTAGCATCATATATGGTATTCTCTTCTCTTCGTGACATTTACATAGATCAGGAACATTGTTGTCTCGATTTTCCCTAACATTCAATTTGGTAATTCAAGCTATAAGTACTTATATCACGCTTCGAGCCTATACTCTGGACGTGACTGGCACTCGAGAACCATTGTTGATCCTCAAGCAAATCCTTGTTCTGACTGACTACTTAGAGGAAGACTAACTTAAGAAGATTTAAGCTTTAAAACAAAATTTAAATTCAAACGTCTCAAAACTTCTCAAACTCAAACTATCTCAAAATAGTATACTCAAAATTGTCTGAAAATACTCTTGAAATAATAATAGTTTGCCAAAATAGTTCAAAGGGAATACTGAAAGAAACTGTCACGACCCGAGCCTACACCCTGGACGTGGCCGACACTCGAGAACTATTGCTGGTCCCCAAGCGAACCCTCATCCTGGCTGACTACAAGCGAAAGACTAACTCAAGCATACAAAACTTAAAAACTGAATAAAATCCATGAAACTTACAAATCTTTAACTCAAATGAATAACTCTGTATAAAAATAGAATATTCAACTAGCCAACAATAGGCAACTCAAGTTTTTAATACATTTAATAAGATAAATGAAATAGACTTCTCAAACTCTACTATCTATCTATGCAGCCTCTAACTGACAACGATGGAAGTCGGGACAAGACCCACGACATCCTAACAACTGAAAAGTAAATGAAATCCTCCGAAAACAAGGAGGCTCACCATAGCTAACTCGAACTCCTGGATATATCAACGAAACTCCAGTTAATGATCCTGAATACCTGTGTCAGCATCATGAAAAGATGCAGGCCAAATGGCTCAACAAGCATAAACATAAGCTTGAACTTTGATAAAAAGTAAACATACTTACCTCTTCTCAACTCACTCAACTCAAAGAAACATAGTTCAACTCAATGATAAGATATTTAACTCAGAGGTATACTCAAGGATACTCAAAACTACTCAAACTCACTCAACTCAGAAGTACTTAAGGATAAGATACTCAACTCAATAATAAGGTTCTAAACTCGAAAGACTCAACTCACGATACTCAAGGATAAAGCAATAGTAAAAGATGCAATATGTATGGAAAGATGTAAAACTGTGGACAACAACTCAGTGTATTAAAAATTACAATAATACTCAGTATGTATATAAAAATACAATATAACTTTGTGGGAGTTGCTCTAACCGACAACCACCACTATGAGCCTAAGTGATGATACAACGTCTTGCCCACGCTGCCTGAACGGTCCTATACTTTGCCGTCATATAGAATGCCTTAACTAAGTGGATCCACTAGTCTATGCTAAAAGCATCTTAAGGAGTCATCTAAAAAGTATAATCCTTTACTACCCATGATGGCTACATGGCTTATGGAGACTTGAGTTAATATGAACTCGCATCCCCATATTGGTGCTTAATACTACTCCCAAAATATACTTAGCTCATGTGTTTGTAAAAACAAAACTCTTTCTTTGGTTTGAGAAAATTACTCAAAACTTAGCTTAAAAGCTCTCTTGGAAATCGGTGTTTCCCTTTCTTGTTCAAATGTGAAAACATTTAAAACTCTTGGGAATACTTAGTTCCCGTATAATATTTGAATAAATGAACTCAACTCTTTACTCTTTTCTTAACTCAAAACTTAAGTCTTAAAACAAAGTTAAAACGTTTGTAAAAGATTTCTTAAAATATGGTTCACGCCGAATTATGGACGTGAACGACTCAATGCAATGTTTTCAATAACCATAGATAGAACTCAATACTTGAAACTCAAGAACTTCAATAATACTACTCACTTCAAAAATGCTCAACTTAGAGGGTTCATGCGGAATTATGAGCATGAACTACTCAACTCAAGGACTCAAAGATACTTCTCGTCTCAAGACTGCTCGACTTATAGGGTTCATGTGGAATTATGGACATGAATAACCCAACTCAAGGACTTCATGGGTAACATGCGATAGTCCCCTGATTAGGAAGATAATCTCAAATGGGTTAGAAACTCAATACTCAAGACTTAGGACATGAATATATTACTCCTCTCATAGATACTCAACTTATGAAGTTCATGCAGAATTATTGGCATGAACGACTTGAATCGAAGGGCTACATAACATTATGGAACTCATGTATACGACTCTTCTCATTCTCATACTTACTTTCTCAAAACGTAACTCAAATCAATTATGGATCTCAAAGGATTCACAATTGAACTCAAAAACTTTCTTGAACTCTACTCTTAACTCTCTCTTGAATGTGAATTATGAATTCAAGAGTTATGGTTCATGATATGAAAGACCTCGTGATGAAAAAGTAGAGTCATGAAACATTCTCATCATTCTCATACTCACTTGCTCTAGTCTTGAAATAATTTATTAGAAATTGTAGAAGACTCCTTAAAATAACTCAAACGGATTTTCTAAAAAATGTTCGAAAGAACTCTCAAACTTGACTCTCAACTCTACGTTGAAATTGATTTATGAATTCAAGGTTTTAATTTGTGATAGGAAAGATCTCATGATGTTTAGGAGTGTTTTTGATAGTTAATAATGCGAAACGGTTGAAAAACACTGTTTGGGGAGCAAGTCCGCGACGCGGAGATGAATTAAAATGTTTGGTCGAAATAATTTTTGAAACAGTGGAGTCCGCGACCTCTCCGCGATGTGGAGAGAAAATTTTCACACTGAAGGAACAGGTCCGCGTCGCGGACCTGGTACCTGTTCCTTGTCCGACTTTTCTTCCTCATTTTCTAACCCCAATTCGATTAAATTCGAACGGTTTCTTCCCCAATCACTTGGATTCGATTTCTCAACGTTAGTACATACTAATCTACTCAATACAGCCCTCAAAACACTCACTTTAATCTCAAGAGATCATCAAAACCGCAACAAAATAAGATTAGAATGAAACTTCAAGAACACCTTTCAAGAACTTAAATCTAGCAATCTTTATGGACGAATTCGAATATGAAAAATCATATTTGGTGTGTGGGTGAACGAACCCAACACTATGGAAACTTACATACCTCTTAGGGATTAAACACATGTTGAAAATCCACAACAAGACACAAGAATTTTGACAAACGCTTGGTCCTCTCCTGTTTTCTCTTCTTCTCTCTTCTTGAACTCTCAACTAAAACCCTAGGCTTATATTAGGATTTTAAAACTGAACCCAATAGGATTAGACCCTTAAAACCTTACTAAAAATGAATTAAATCTGATTTGGTAAGAAAAAGCCAGAATACGCCTTACTATTTTCCAGTAACTTTCCTTAACTGGACAACCTGACTTCAAAAGGGCATATCTCACTCATCCGACCTTGAAAGTTAGAAAACTCGGTGGTGTTGGAAAGATAATTCAAAGTTCTTTCCTAAGGTATATTGTAGCACACCTAACTCATCTTGTTCTAGGATTTATGGTCGTTAGAAGTTGACCCAAAATTGATACATAACTTGACTTGCCAAATTTCAGATTTTGCTATTTGTAATTTAGTTCTTTTTGGGACTCAAGGTGCTACATCTAGTGACCGTAACACTCAAGAAATTTTAAATTCCTTGGTAAAATCTCACTCACTACGAAGAACGGTTCAAGTCTTAGCTCAAAATTTTTCCGGGGTTTTACAATATTTCTCCCTTGGGATCATTCGTCCTAGAATAACGACTGGTCTGGGTATGGTATGGGGTTACTCTTACTAAGGTTTGAGTCTAATGGTATCATCTTACTATATTCAAGCTTAACCCAAATGCTTAGGTCTGGATTCTATACCTTTGTGTAGGGAATCTCATCCCTAGACTATTACTCTTTACTACCATATTTAATCAACACTAGGCTCATATCAAGAACAACCTCATGTTTAACAACACCACATTCAAGCTTAGTACTCTAACAACTCCATGGACTCCTACTAACTAGTGATACGCTCAAATTACACCTCTCTAAAGAAGCATAAGTGATCGTTATCAAGTAAAGAACCCAACTTGTAGGTTGGGGTCGATTTCATGAGGAATATGGTTTAGACTTAAACTTAACTGACAATTATATTCGTTTAGTCAATGTATTTCCGAAAACAAGTAATTAAAGGGTGTATTTGTGAAACAAATTTAGGAAATCATGTATGTATTCAGTGAGCAAGTTTCAAACTTTAGTTGTTATCAAGATGAGAAAGTAACTAGGGTGTACATGTTTCCCATAAGCTCATAACGCGGTAATCCTAATAATAGCAATACTTTCCTAGTGTATTACGCGCAAAGTGATAAGTTAGGTATCTCTAATTCCTTGGTCCGACAACTAGAGAATTTCACCCCGCACCTTGGTCCAGCTACGTGTGTATAATTTACTAATCCTTACCTTTACCTCATATTAAACATCACATCGATGAATGACTTAGTTTTCACCCTCGCACCAATCGACATTAGACAATTAGATAGTATCACACTAAATCTATATTGATAATTCTTTTCTTATTAACTACCTCTTTGGTCCGGCAAGTAGCAACAAGGCGAGTTCTAACGTTGGCCACCGTTAAAAATATTTCTAAACGAAAGAATTATAAATGCATGCAATAACACTATTCAAGACGTACTTAGTTACTATTCATACGTTGTTAATCGCTCATGGTTCCCACAACCCTAGTTTTGGATTTAGGTACCCATAGTAGCAAGAAAACAATTCATATTTTTAGATAAAGAAATCATGAACTTACGTAATAAGTAGAAGAAACCCAGAATCTCAACTTGATTTGCAAAGTAAAAATCTTCAAAACCAACTTAGGAAATGAAGAATTGCTAAAGTTGCAAGTTAATCTCCAAAGCCAAAAACTAGAACTAAAATAATAAAGTGTAACCCCCAAAAACGAGGTTTACATGCCCTATATATAGAAAAATAAGTCCTAACTAAAAAAGAAACGAAATAAGGAAATAATGTTTCAGGACGCGTCTTCGATCTATGACACTAACCTACGAACAATGGATTGACCTACTGTCCGTAGGTCCCTTCCGTGACTCAGGACTTAGGCAAATTTTCAGCTTCCAAAACATCATCATCTCTGATGCAAACGAAGGATCAACAGTACGGACCGTGGTTTGATCCATGGTCCGTAGATCCTCCTCCGTAGCTCCACACTTAGAATCTTCAAAATTAGGTACTGGAACCCCTTCTCTGAATCATTTGACGGAGCAACAGTACGGTCCGTAGATCAATCTACGGTCCGTCGATTGCAACCATGGTTCCACACTTGGTCAAGAATTCCCTGATCTCCTTTAGTACCTTGCCTGCCCATCTACGACACCTATCTACGGGGCTTGAATGGACCTACGGTCCGTGGATCACCTCCGTAGATGCCCTTTTCTACACATCCTTCAGCCGTGTCTCTCAGTTTCCATGTCTGAACATATTTCTTGCAAACATGATAAAAATACATAAAAATCAATACAAAATGGCCCTAGACACACACAACTCTTAAGTTAAATGTATTAAAAAATACCGTAAACTCATGGTATATCAACACCCTCAACTTAAATTCTTTGTTTGTCCTCAAGCGACGCACTAGGACTCTAAACGACACTAGTATAGAAGCAAGCATTTCAAGCACAAGCAATCATATGGCTCTCTACCCCGACTCTCTTCTCGAGTGCAAATCTTTTCTCTCAGACTCGAGAAGCTAACTTGTGCGGATCAAATCACGACAAAGACTGACCACTCAACACACAACATACACTGTTTTACTATCACCAAGGTACCAACTTTCCGACAATGTAACTAGTGTCCTTACTTCAAACGAAATACCTTTTTTCACACAATGAATATGATTTGAGTACAAGGATTCATTCAACACTCACGCTCAGAAGTACTTTCCAGTACAGTCAGTGCTTAATACCATAGGCTTTCCTTTATTTTCACTGCTTAAACTCTCCAAACTAGGTTCTAGGATCACTATAGGACTTTCTTGGCTTGTAACGTAGGCTCAGGGTCAGGTGTGGTACATTTGGGTACTTTTTAGTGACTTTTTGCCCTCCTTGAAATTACATTAGGCTTTCTACCTCTTTTTGCCCTATTCTTGACATCGTACCATTTTTTCTTCTTTCCCTTGATTCTTTTCAACCATGGATGCGGCCTTCGATTTTGTAGCTCTTTATTTTTCCCTTTCTTATTTTTCTTGCATTTTATTGTCTTCTTTAGATTTCAACATTTTTGTTTGCTTTCTTTTGCACAAAGCCACATCCTCTCCTCTCTTTTCTTTTTTCCTCTTTTTCAACACCAAACTCTTTTCGTACCCAATTTTCTTTCGGTTTCCTCTTTCATAGCCACCCTCAACTTATGGATTTTCCGTTGGATGAGGTGCACAATACCCGAGGTCGGATGAGGGCCAATATTGAGGTCACTTTTTACATTAGCCACCCTCAACTTAGGCTTTTGGCCTAAGTCGAGGTGCACATGTCAAAGGAGGGATCGGGGCCAACACAGTAGATTATGGGAAGGTGAGTTAGGGGTTTAGAAAGAAATGGTCTAATTTAGGTTCAAAGCATTTGGATCAAAGGGACCATTAATTTCATTTGGTTGGATTCTTTTTAGGCAATTTGTGGACTTATGAGAACAAGGGCCTATGATCATTTTCTAGACTCTAAAGTAGATTATCTTAGCAGGACTAACTGGGCAAGTTCTAGATTGGCACAAAGATTGTTTGAACAATCAACTATTCTCACACACTCTTGGCACATAGTTTCATTATCAAATTACCCAGTTCAAATTTTAGCTTAAGTCATGCCATCAAGTTGGTTCATTATCATGTCATACTCGGAGCCAACACATTCAACGTATTCTAGTCTACAAATTTTAGCACATATCACAAATTTTGGACGGGTATCACTTTTTCAAAAAGCTTTTGCCATCATGCTTCGTTCTTTCTCATGATTCTACACATACAATCCTAACACATGCCGGTTTAACCAAAATTAAACAGACTCTTGGGGGAAAAGAACACAGGCAAGAAAACCCCAAGAGAGGATTATGAGTTGAGTTACTCAGACTTCACCCTATCACTCACAATCCATTTACCCCACCCCAAATAAAAAATAGGTGCAATTGTCCCCAATGCGCACAAAAACAATAAAAAGTAATGGATTGGGTGAAGCAAACCTGTGGAGCATAGCACCGATGAACTATCAACAAACGGGTGGGTCCAATTTAGCAAAGCCCGCTGGAACAACACTTTGGTCACCCTCAGTAGTGCCCACATCATCTAGCCTATCACTCTCAGTAGTGCTATCATTCACTCTCACCGCACCATCAGTGGTGCTCACATCATCTCCCACCATAACAATTGCCTCTGAAACAGACACAAAACTGGAACCCCCAAGCGCACTCTCACTAACCCTTTTCTGGCGCATCTCTTCATCTATAATGGAGGCTTTGCGAGCCTGTTCAATCTGCTGGTGCTCCCGCTTCTTTGCTCGGGCCTCCTCAGTAGTGTCAAGATTGTGGCTGGAGTGGTGCCTCTTCCCACAAGCATGGGTGGGCTCGGGCTGTGCTATGCCCTTGCTGTTTAAAGCTCCAAGCACTGTATCATCAGCTAATACATTCAGTGCAGACTCTGGTTCATTTGTGGGTAGCACAATGATGGCATCAAGGTCCTCCCGGAGACTGGTTAATTCTGTCCGGAAAGAGGACAGGTCTGTAGTATGGGCTGGTCGCTCGAGGACTCTCAACTCGAAGGCATCCAGGCGCTTATGAATGACCTGAACCTTCTGATCCATCATGGTCACCATCCTCTTTTCCATCCTAGCCTCAGGTTCCGCAATGGACTTCTGCATCCTTGGCTTCACATGGTGGAGCAGTGTGGCTATCTTTGCCTTCAATTTCATAACTCGGGCTAAGGGCACAACAGGGGCTCCGAAAGATGGAGTGACTCTGGATCAGCTAGGGGCCCGACTGGCAGACTGAGATGGGGAACCTGGGGCATCATTTGTTTGGGCTGGAGGGGTAGGATCATCGTCCACAACATCTACTAAATCAGTATCCAAAGGCACATCGACCAGCGGCCCTCTGCGTGGTGCTGCCATATTTGCCTCATCCCGAATTAGGCCAATATCTAGGGTCCCCGTTGCCTGTATCAATTTGTCACAGTGCCAGATCGGCACTCGAGAGTCCCTGCATAGCTGAAAAATGAGGCACGGAAAAGGGTAAGTAGTGGAGGTCTTGAATGCCCTTTCATGAATCTCTGCCAGTAGCATGCGGGCTAAGTTGATCTCGAACTTAACTACTAATGCTGCCACCATTACTGCTCTGTCCTATGTAAGTGCATTGTCTGCCTTTGTGGGCGACACTCTAATCCACACCAGAAACCAAAAAACTTGGCCACCAAATTCAAGGTGGCCTTCCGAATACCCAAACATGGTGAGCTAACCCACTCCGTACGCTCTCCATATATAGCTATGTGCCTGGCCAACCACAGTAAGCCAGCCTCCCTCTGTTCGGCATTACGCGTGAAGGCTTCACTCCTCACTATATCCCATTTGTAGTCAAATTCGGCTTTGTTGAGTGCCCAAGTATGATCAGGGCCAGGGCCGTAGAGGAATCGGCTGATGGTGGTATGTGATATGTCCACCGAAAAATATCGAACCAGAGTAGAAGTGAGAGGGTCCTGGGCTGTGGGCTTGGACCTCTTGTCGAACAAACCTCGGAGAGTGGCAGCTTAGGAGGCATAGAACTCCCACACAATCTTCTCGCTATAAGTCCCGGGGTCTTGCGCCATTCAATCACACATGTGAAGCTGATAAAGCTGGTGGATGTCGAGAATTGTGTGTAAGCTCCCCGTGAGGACTCTACGCTCTTCAGTAATAAGACGAGCCATCTTCTATTTCCCATTCTGTTTGGCTCTCCGGCCACCGGATTAGGGTCGTAGTTTCGTGGCATCGGGACTTCTCCCGAACTAGTGGCCTTGTCAGACGAGGCAGCTTTGTCATATGAACCTGAGCCTGTGGCGGATCCAGAATCGAAGCTGGAAGCATGGGCGGGCTCATAGCTGGAAGTAGGGGCAGACTCTGAGCTGGAAGTAGAAGTAGCCTCAAAACCGGAAGTAAAACCAGTCGATGACCCGATCAGTGTGTTCTCCTCATCAGACTGGGAGACAGTTACTATGTCGGTGACCACCTACTGGAATGTATTTCGGGTAGCCCGAGGTGTAGTAGGAGATGTCCTCATGGCCGGTGAACATATGCTGGATCCTTTTTCGTGTCCGTGTCTTCTTCAATCAGCCTAATAGTAGGCGCCACAAATTTTGATTTGCCCCTTTTGGAGTACGTTACTTGCTTCTTAGGTGCCATGGTACCTGTGGATGTCTAATTAGTACCAAAATAAACTCCTAAAACACTCCAAAATATTTTAGAACTAAGAACGAACAAAAATGAAAAACAGAATTTTTTTTAGACAATGGCTTCAGTGGCAACCTACGGTGGGCATCGACGGTCCGTAGGTTGACCTACGGTCCTTGGATCCCCTCTGTAGATCAGGGGTCCCAAAAATTTGTACTCTGATGGGAACCACAGATGTGTAGAACGGTTCGTAGACTGATCTACGGAACGTAGTCCACATCCGTGGTTCCACACTTAGCGTATTTTGTGGTGTACAGACTCACGGACCTGATCTACGGTTCGTAGATGGATCTACGATCCGTAGACGGGGTCTCGTGAATCAGATCTGTGCCAGGTTTCAGGCATCTTTCATGTTGACCCCAATTTTACCAATTTCAACAATATCACCTAGTCTAATCATGCATTTCAACATAAATTATGCTAGTTCATCATTCTAAGGGTTCCGATTACTAAATTCACAGGAATTGCACACACAATCACTATCTATTGTCCTAAGGGTGTTTGTAGTTTTAGTTTAGCATGCATTTACATACAATCAACTACCCAAGGTCAAGATCCAATTCCAGACTTTCTATACACAATCAATGAATTGAAATTCAAAGTGAAAGGAAAGTCTATTACCTTACAAGCAATGTGAATAGGGTGGTTGTGTGATGACTCTACGCTTTCAATACCAGAAACTCCCCTTTTTGTATCGAACCCGAACACCGGACCTCTTGGGGAATTTGGGGGTGAGTGGAATTTAAAAAAATGATTGGAATTATGGGGGAAAGATGTAGGGTGATTGATGGGGAATTTATGGTAATATGGAGTGATTGGAGTAGTGGGAAGGTT
Source organism: Solanum tacnaense (assembly GCA_029582525.1). NCBI lineage: Eukaryota > Viridiplantae > Streptophyta > Magnoliopsida > Solanales > Solanaceae > Solanum > Solanum tacnaense. The sequence continues at coordinate 1,885 of JAJOOD010023810.1, read as the reverse complement.
TAGAAATGGTTTGGGAGTGAATGGAGGGAAGTGGGAATGATTTGAAAATGGAGGGATTTTATTTAGGAGGGGTCCGGGTCGGGTCACGCAGAACTAGGGTTTGGACCCACGAGACCACGTCTACGGTCCGTGGGTCGATCTGTGGTCCATAAATGGGGACCGTAGATCACATCCATACTTGGACAATTTAGAAACCTTACCTGGGATCTACGGACACCATTCACGGTCCATGGAACGAACCACAGACCGTCGATGGGGTCCGTAGAACTCAGCACCAGACCTTTTTCTGTAGATTATGCTTTTCGCCCCTGCACATGTAGCAACCATTAGCCCTTTCTTTTTACATTTTCTGGACACTTTTTAGACACGGACCCTATGTTATGTCTAGCCAACACTAAAACAAAAATAAAACAACTATCTAAATGAGTATATAGAAGCAACTAAACAAAGAAAACTACTAAACGGAAAACAAGAACCTATTGTTGGCTAGATTTTACATCTTGGGTTGCCTCCCAAGCAGTGCTTGATTTAATGTTGCGGCACGACGCATGCCTCTTGGTTACTCAGACTTTATCAAGATAGTAGGCCTCAACAACTTCTTACACACTTTTCGCGTTTCCCAAATAGATATTGATCCTTTGCCCGTTTACCATGAACCTTGTTTCTTTATTGTTCTCAAGCTCAACTGCTCCATGGGGGAGTATTTTTGTGAGCAAAAATGGCCCAGTCCATTTTGACTTGAGTTTGCTCGGAAACAAGCGCAACCTAGAGTTGAATAGAAGCACAAGATCACCCACAAAAAATTCTCGCTTCTCAATTCTTTGATCATGATACCTTATCATCTTCTCTTTGTACAAGGCTGAACTTTCACAGGCTTTTAGGCGAAACTCATTAAGCATATTCAAGTCATTCATTCTTTGATTAGATGCGGCACCCCAATCCAAATTTAGCTTCTTCATCGCCCATATAGCCTTATGCTTTAGCTTTACCGGTAAATGGAAAGACTTCCCATATACAAGTTGGTAAGGAGGCATACATATAGGAGTCTTGTATGCAGTGCGATAGGCCCATAGAGCATCATCAAGCTTCCTTGACCAATCCGTTCTATTAGCATTCACAGTCTTTGCCAAAATTTGTTTGATCGTTTTGTTGGACACTTCAACTTGCCCACTAGTCTGCGGATGGTAAGGAGTGGCTACATTGTGGTTGACACCATATTTCTCAAGTAGCGCATTGAACAACTTATTACAAAAGTGGGAACCTCCATCACTGATAATCGTCCTAGGTGTACCAAATCTAGAGAAGAGATTCGTTTTCAAGAATGCGGTGACACTTTTACCTTCATTGTTGGGGAGCACAATTGCTTCTATCCACTTTGACATATAATCAACCGAAACAAGAATATACTTCATCTTGTGTGAACTCACAAATGGACCCATAAAATCAATACCCCATTTATCAAACAACTCTATCACCAATATAGGGTTCATAGGAAGCTCTTGCCTCTTTGAGATCCCTCCTTCTCTTTGGCAACAGTCACAAGACTTGGCGAAATCATGAGCATCTTGGTGGATGGTAGGACAGTAGTACCCACACTGCAAAATCTTATGTGCAGTCCGAATATCACTATGATTCCCACCAACAGGTGATGAATGACACGTCTCAAGTACACTCAACATCTCAACCTCGGGCACACAACAATGAATAATCCCATCAGCACAACTACAATACAAGTAAGTCTCATTGATATACCGTGAGTTTACAGTATTTCTAATACGTTTCACTTACAAGTTGTGTGTGTCTAAGGCCCTTTTATATTGGTTTTGATGTGTTTTTATCATGTTTTGCAGGAAAGACGTTCAGGAGCGGAAGTGTAGAGACAGCT
>JAJOOD010023809.1:0-20227 GCA_029582525.1 Solanum tacnaense | reverse complement strand
CCTAAGGGTTGCTTGAGGAAAGGAGTTAAGATAAAGAGGAAGGTAATGTATTGTATGCATTGAATGTGCCTAAAATGTTATAAGTGGCTCTATGTGCTATTATGAATGGTTTCCATGTGTATGATGATGTATGTGGTTTATAGTGTGCCTAATGTACTAAATGTTCTTGAAGTTTCTCTAAAAAGGCATGATGCATGGTTTCCAACTAAATGTCCTTTTAAGAGCATGTTTTGCATGGTTATCATACTTAGTGCATTCTCTTCTCCATCTTTTTACACCAAGTGTAGGTGATGGTGACTAAAGGGTCTTTCCTTGAAGTGATGAGTTTGGCTTACTATTCCCAAGTTCGGGTGTGTCCTTAAAGATTCAAGGACCTTTATGTTAAAGAGTTACCTTAAGTTCTATGTACTAGATAGTAGTTTCTTTTGTATTGTAAGGGTTGTGTCCCTCTTGTGTTGTAGTCATATTTTAAGATGGCTACCTTGAGACGTAGTACTCCAATTTTTGTATTAAAGGTTTAATGAGGTGAATTTTATGTCTTGTGTTATATTATGAAAAAGTTTTAAAATTTTCCACTATTTTTCTATGATAAATGCTATGACGAATACTAAGGGCTTGTATAAGACCTCCGAAAGGTCGAATACGCCGGTAACGACTAGGGGGTTCTCTCGTGTCGTTACAGTTTCAGTGTGGTAAATTGTGAAATTCGGCAAAATTTGGAACCCTAAGGATGATTAACTACCATAGTACTTGTTGAAATGCATGTATAGGCCTTAAGTGTTTAAAATTGGAGAATAAAAAGGAGAAGTGAATCATGTGAAAACCTGGCACAGCCTGACCCACGAGACCCCGTCTACGGACCGTAGGTCAGGTTTGTGGGTCAGTAGAACACATTATTTTTGCTAAGTGTCGAACCACGGTGTGGACTATGGTCCGTCGTTCCATTGACGAACCGTTCTGCACATCCGTTGTCCCACCGTGGGTCGACAGTACAGCTACTGCCCAGATTTATTTATCTTTTCGTTTTGATTCATCTCTTGATCTAAAATTCTTTCGTGTGTTTTATTTGTTTGTTTTAGTACTAACTAAGCTTCTACAGGAACCATGGCCCCCAAGCAAGCTCCAACTTACGCCGCAAAGGGAAAATCCAAATCTATTGCTCCCTCATTCAGGCTGATCGATGAGGATGAGGATGTGGAGTACGTTCCACCGCTCACCAGGACATCCCCCACTGCTCCATGCACTACACGAAATCTGTCCCGGTAGGTGATTCCTGACGTGGTCACTGCCCCAGTCTGATGAGGGGGCCATACCGATCGTATCATCGGCTGGCTCTGAGTCCGCATCTGGCTCCGCCTTCGGCTCCAGTTCTAATGGCAGCACCACCTCGTCTTCTGAGGCCGATAGTGCGGGTGACGTTCCAGTGCCCCCAGTACCGAATCTGCACCAGTAGCTGCAGAACCAAATCGATGGTGTGTGGAGGGCCAGTATCAGTTATACAGAGATGCCTGTTTGCTTAATGAACACGATAAGATAGCTCGGATAGTCACCGATTAGCGCCGGGTTCTCACAGGCAGCCTTCACACCGCTTCAATTATTGAGGGGCTATTCTGTAGACACAGGTGTGAGTGGATGTCATGACCCCATGAACGTACAATGAGGAGATAGTCAGGGAGTACTATGCCTCCTATGCCGCCACTATTAGAGGGTCGATCTCCAAGAAAGCCAAGCCCGTTGCTCAGCCTCCACTTAAGGCTACACTAGTTCGAGGTTTTTCTGTGGATATCTCTGAGACCACCCTCCACAGGTTCATCTATGGCCTGGACCAGACTCTGCCATCAATACAGCAGAGTTCGACTATCGGATGGGAATTATTTCGAGCAAAGCTTTTCAGCGGGATGTTGAGAAGAGGGAGTCCTGATCTTGGGCATATTTATATACTCAATTACTAAAAAATACCCATATTTTAACGTGAGTTTAAGGACATTCACTAATCTAACTAACATGTTTTACTTAGAATTGCGATGATTGCATACTAATATACATGATTAGCGATTTTGCAGGATTCCGAAGGGAAGTTATTGATGCAAGGAAAGAAAAGGAGTTGAAGATGACAAGTGACGCCAGGAGCTAAAGCTGGCGTGGCGCCCCAGCATCACTAGCGCAGCAAGGGCGCGACCCGCCAAGGCCAGTTCCTGAGGCTATATTTTGGCGCACTGGCAGCGCGGTGCGATGCCCAACCCTTGTTCCGACTTTACCAGCAAAAGCATTATTAAAAAGGATTGCTAATTGTAGTAGACTTCGACTCTATTGTCCCCAACTATTATAAATAGACCCTTAGGGCTCCATTGTTAGGGTTCGACTTTTTATTGGTGTACAAGAGCAAGTATCATCGTTTGTAATAGGTTTTGATCTTCTAACTCTTCTATTTTCTAAAAATCGCATGAACAATTGTATTTTGTGGTTTTCTAATAGCATGAGTGGCTAAATGCCCTAGTTCTGGGGTTGTAGCTATGAATCGAATGTTGAATATTTAAGGTTTATGAATTAATTCTTGGTTGTCATTATAAGTTACTTCTATATTCTTGTTTTAGTATTTTATGCTTGCGCACCATAAGATAAACCTATTGTCTAATCTTAAAATTGAGAGAGGAGGGATTAGATGGACTAGAGAATATACAGAGCTTGATCGACTCATTAAGTTGAGGTGATTTATGTTCAGGAGTGACGCCCGGATGAACAACTCGCTTGGTTACGAAACAGGATGAAATATAAATGCTCGCTAGTTAGTCTATTTATCCCCGCTCAACGATGTAGTTAGACAGCTAACTGGAGTAGGCGACTAGAGTTGTGTAACCCGACTCATACAATTAACCCTGTAAATCAGTAACTTGATAACTAAAATTAGTTCGGAGCCGATAATATGATACATGAGATTCATTGCATGTTGCCGCCCTGGAATTGTCTTTTACTTGCTTGAAATATCATCTTAAAGTCATTCACAATTAGTTACTATTAGTTATTGCATAATTCGTAGTAATAGTAAACAACCATCACCAACTCTTGAAAAGGTTAATTTTATTTTATTTGTGGAATTGATTGTTAGATATAAATTGATCATAAGTCCCTTGGGAACGATAACTTATTTCTTTAAAGAATCTATATTACTTGCGCGACCACGTACACTTGCGTGTATACTGGGGAGCAACAAGTTTTTGGCGCCGCTGCCGGGGACTTAGAAATTGATTTATATTCGATCTTCTTAAGTTTACAATTAGAATTTTTTGGTGTTAATTACTTGATCTTAGCTTTTGATTGCAGGCACTGACTTTCAAGTCTGGCTCAAAAAGCAGAACTTGTCGAACCAGACAGCAAACTCAAAAAAGTTTTACGCCAACTCAAAAAAATGGCTAATCAAGGACGTCATGAAGAATTGGGGTTAGGTCTTTAGGAAGACAATGAGGAGAATAACCATTACAACGTGAATAATCGAGAGAACCTGAATAACCAAGAGGTGCCCCCTGTCGTACCCACAAGACCAGTCCATGATGTGGCAGTCCCACTCACAGCCAATGTGGTGTCTAGCATTAGGAAACCTCCATCGGGGGGGGGGGTAGATTTGAACTAAAACAAGGCACGGTACTACTCATTCATGCTAATGGGAAATTCACTGGTCTCCCCCACGAGGATCCTCAAATCCACATTGGAATTTCATAGAGATTAGTGACACTTATATCCCAAATGGAGTCTCATCGGACTATGTGAGGTTGACGTTGTTCCCATATTCATTGTTAGGAACCACCAGGCAGTGGTTAGATTGTGAGCCACCAAACTCCATTACTACATGGGATTATCTAGCAAAAAAGTTCTTGAGTCGATTCTTTCCATCCAAGAAAACCGCACGATTGAGGAGTGAGATACTAAGATTTAAGCAAAATCATGGGGAGGATATATACCAAGCATGGTCTCGTTTTAAACAAATGTTGAATGCCTGCCCGCACCACATGCAAACTAATGAGGTACTTGCTCAGACTTTTTTTGAGGGTTTAGATTATAATGCACGTGTACTTCTTAATAGTGCAGTAGGAGGACAAGTTCTAGCAAAAACATGTGAAGAGTTATTTGACTTAATCAATAGGCTCTCAGAAGGGAACCCAGGTTATGAAGGAGAAATGCCTAGGACCATAACCCAAAAAGCCACGAGAATCTTAGTTGTAGATCAAGCTACCGCCATAAACGCCAAACTGGATGCAATGCAACACAATATAGCCATGCATTTCAAACGATGTCCATAAACCAAGCACCAGTGAACATGGTACAACAGGCAGCCAATTGGTGTGGGGTATGTGGTAGTGGAGCTCATGAAACCGAGCAATGTAGGGCAAACCCGGATTCCATAAATTATGTGGGTAATGCGCAAAGGGGTAGAGGTCATCAAAACTATGGCAACACTTACAACCCTAGTTGGAGGAACCATCCTAACTTCTCATGGGGTGGGAACCAAAACCAAAACCAAGCACAAGGGGTTAACCAATACCGTTCTCAAGGGGCTGGGCAACAATACCAAAATCCTAACCAAAGCGCAAATCCTAGTGCACCAAAAAAGGGGATGACCAATGAGGAGCTACTCCAAAAGCTCATGGTTGAAATAGGGACAAAAATAAATGCTAGGATAGATAAGCAGGATGAGAACATCAGAAACCTTCAAATGTCCCAAATCAGTTTAGAGAAACAAGTTGCGCAAGTAGCTAATTCTCTGAACTTGCGTCCCCAAAGTGGGCTTCTTGGTGATATTGAAACCAACCCAAAGCAATTGAATGAGGTAAGTACTAGAAGTGGGTTATAACTAGAGGAACTAGCTCCAAAGAAGAGAGATACTGAGGCTGGTGCTAAAGAAAAGAAAGTGGAAGAGGTAGTAAAAACTTCAATGTTGAGACGCCCGTTCCTCAAAAGAAACTACCCCTTCCGTTTCCACAAAGGCTCAGAAAGTAGAATGAGGATGAATGTTTTGGTAAGTTTCTCTCTATCCTTAAACAGGTTCACATTAACCTACCTTTGGTTGACATGTTGCAGGGTATCCCAAAGTATGCTAAGTATGTGAAGGAAATAGTGGCTAACAAAAGGAGGCTCACGGAGTACGAAACTGTGGCACTTACTGAGGAGTGCAACTCTAGAATCCAAAATAGACTACCCAAAAATTTAAAAGATCCGGGTAGTTTTACTGTGCATATTATAATTGGGCAAAGTGTTCATGCCTGGGGGTTGTGTGATTTGGGGGAAAGTATAAATCTGAAGCCCTTGTCATTGTAAAGAAAACTTGGGTTGGGTAGTCCAAAGAACCACCGTCATTCTCTAACTCGCTAATAGATCTATTGCTAGGTATGTGGGGGTGGTAGAAGATGTGTTAGTACACGTAGGTTCCTTGATTTTCCCAGTGGATTTTGTGGTCTTAGATTTTGAACCCGATTTTGATGTCCCATTCATTTTGGGACATCCGTTCTTGGCCACGGGGATAGCATTAATTGATGTAGCAGCTGGATAATTAACTATGAGGGCACATGATAAGGTTGAAATGTTTGATGTTAATCAAGTTTTAAAATTGCCTTCTAGCTATGAATAATTGTTGCTATTATGGTTGTAGACCACCTAGTAGAGTCACAGTTAGTGGTGCCCGAAGATCCCTTAGAAAGAGTGTTAGTGGGTCATGAGGTGGATGGAGATACTGAGGATCAAGAGATAGAAACATGTTTGAATCTGGAACTTGTGGAGACTCATAAGCGTAGAGGGGAGCCATTAGATCGTGAGTTAGGGCCTCCACCAAAGCCATCAAGCTGGAGTTAAAAACTTTGCATGCTCACCTAAGGTATGCATTTTTGGGTGCTAATGAAACTTTTCCTGTTATACTTTCTGCAGAGTTGTCTGAACTACACGTTGATGCGACATTGAGGATCCTAAAGCGGAGAAGGAAAGCGATTGGATGGCAGATGGCTGATATTCATGGGATTAGTCTGGCGTTATGTATGCACATAATCTACATGAAAGATAATCACAAACCAAGTGCACAACATCAACGTAGGCTAAATCATGTGATGAAAGAAATGGTGAGAAAACAGGTAATAAAGTGGCTAGATACTGGAATTGTGTACCCGATTTCTGATAGTAAGTGGGTAAGTCTGGTATAGTGTGTTCCCAAGAAGGGAGGTATGACAGTGGTAAGGAACGAAAAGAAGTTGATTCCTACTAGATCAGTGACCGGTAGGAGAATTTGTATGGATTACCAGAAACTTAATGATGCCACCCGTAAAGATCACTACCCAGTTCCCTTCATTGATCAAATGCTTGACTGACTAGCAGGGTAGGAGTACTATTGTTTCTTAGATGGATATTCCGGATACAATCAGATCTTAATTGTCCCCAAGGATCAGGAAAAGACCATGTTCACTTGTCCTTATGGTACCTATGCTTTCAAATGCATGTCATTCAGACTTTGCAACGCACCGACGACTTTTCAAAGGTGTATGATGGCCATTTTTTATGATATGGTGGAAGACTTTGTAGAGGTGTTCATGGATGATTTCTCTGTCTTTGGGATGTCTTTAGAGGTATGTCTCCGGAATCTTGATAAAGTACTTGCTAGATGTGAGGACACTAACTTAGTGCTAAATTGGGAGAAGTGTCATTTTTTGGTTAGAAAGGGGATAGTGTTGGGTCACAAGGTGTCTAAGTTGGGTTTACAGGTTGTTAAATCCAAGGTAGAAGTTATTGAAAAATTGCCCCCTCCTATTTCTGTAAAAGAGGTGCGTAGTTTTCTTGGTCATGCAGGTTTTTACCGGCGATTCATCAAGGATTTTTCCAAGATTGCGAGACCTATGTGCTGTCAATTTGGAGAATGAGGTGAAGTTTGACTTTGATGAAATGTGCTTGAAAGCTTTTGAGATGTTGAAGATGAACTTAATTGAGGCTCCCATCTTAATTGCTCCTGATTGGGAATTACCATTTGAGCTCATGTGCGATGCAAGCGACATAGTAGTGGGTGTAGTGTTAGGACAAAGAAAAGGAAAGGTGTTCCACTCGATCTATTATGCAAGCAAGACCCTGGACTCTACACAAGCTAATTACACAGTGACTGAGAAGGATATGCTAGCTCTAGTATTCGCCTTCAACATGTTCAAATCATATTTGGTAGGTACTAAAGTTATTGTTTTTACTGACCATGCAGCTATTAGGTACCTATTCAATAAGAAGGATGCTAAACCAAGGCTGATTCGATGGATATTGCTTCTCCAAGAATTTGACCTTTAGATTAAAGATAGGAAAGGTACTGAAAATCAAATAATTGATCACTTGTCTAGGTTGAAGGATTTTTCCCATATGAATGAAGGTGAGCAAATTCGGGAAGAGTTTCCGGATGAACAACTGATGGCATTATATATCTCTTAAGTGTCATGGTATGCAGACATTATGAATCTGATAGTAAGTGGAGATTACCCTCCGGGTGCAACCACGCAACAAAAGAAAAATCTCAATCATGATGCTAAGTTCTATATCTGGGATGAATCGTTCTTGTTCAAGCAAGGTGTGGATCGGGTAGTGAGAAGATGCATTCCAGAGTATGAGGTTCAAAAAGTGCTCGAAAGTTGTCATGCTAGCCCATATGGAGGTCACCATGGAGGAGAGCACACGACGCATAAGGTACTACAATCTAGTTTCTTTTGGACTCGTTATTTAAATATTATATTGCTTTTGTGAAGGGTTGTGATAGATGCCAAAGGTTGGGTACTATTTCGAAAAGACATGAGATGCCGCTAAGTAACATTTTGGAGGTGGAAATTTTTTATGTGTGGGGTATTGACTTTATGGGTCCCTTCCCGCCATCAAATGGAAACCAATACATCCTTGTGGCTGTGGATTATGTGAGTAAATGGGTTTAGGCTATCACTCTTCCTTCGAATGATTCAAGGGTGGTGATAAAATTTATCAAGAAGCGCATCTTCACTCATTTTGGCACTCCAAGGGCAATCATAAGTGATGGAGGTAAGCATTTCATTAACCATCTAGTTAAAAATCTTCTTGCTAAGTATGGTATTTGTCATAAGGTTGCTACAACTTACCATCCCCAAACAAGTGGCCAAGTGGAGGTTTCGAATAGAGAAGTGAAGCAAATTTTGCAGAAAACGGTGAATGCGCAGAGGAAAGATTGGTCTGAGAAGTTAGATGATGCGTTGTGGGCATATAGGACTGCGTATAAGACACCCATATGGACTTCTCCCTAGCACATAGTATTTGGTAAAGTACGTCATCTTCCGGCGGAATTAGAACACCAAGCTTATTGGGCGATTAAGAGGCTGAACTTGGACCCCGAGCTGGCCGGTAGAAAGAGAGTGAATCAATTGCATGAACTTGAGGAGTTTAGGCTCCATGCATATGAGAATGCCAAGCTCTACAAAGAAAAGACGAAAATGTGGCATGACAAACACATAGTTACTCGTACTTTCACTCCAGGAGAAAAGGTAATACTCTTTAAATCTAGATTAAGGTTATTCCCCGGAAAACTAAGTTCTAAATGGAGTAGTCCTTTCGAAGTAGTAAGAATGACACAACATGGGGCTATTGAACTTAAAGGTGAGACTGGCCCTACGTTCTTGGTAAATGGGCAAAGGGTGAAACACTACTTTTGTGTGGATTCGAATCGTGATCGGGAGGCTCTTGAGCTTAATAATGAGTGATCCAAGCTGAGTCTTGCCGCGATGTTAAATCAAGCGCTACACGGGAGGCAACCCGTGAATGATATGTAATAGGTAGTAGTTTTGCTTAATTTTGAATTTTTAGCTTAGTTTCAAATTTCTAGGCATAGAGTTTTTATTTTCTTAGTTTGTTTTTTAGATAGGACTTTAGAAATTATAAAAAAATACAAAAAAAATAAGTCGTGCCACAACCAAAACTAAGGCGCTGGGTGGGAGGCAACCCACCATTATTATGTCACATTGTTTGGTTGATGCGCAGGTCATAGGAGGAGAAACCACCCGAAAATAAAAGAAATATGTTGAAAAATGCAGTTTGGGCGCAATTTGGGCGCGCCACGCCAAGGCTAACTTACTGGGGCCTTGCCAGGCTCCCAGAGAACGCCGATGGCAGGCGCAGCGCGACATCTTTGGGCACAGACAGGGCGCCTCGCACCAGAAGGAGTTTTACTAGGGGCGGGCCAGTGCGCCACCCCCTTATCGCACCGAGCAAATTTTTTTCTAAAATTTTTGGGAAATCATGGGACCCACTTTAATTCAAACCTTTTAACACCTCCACCTACCCAAATAAATACACCCCACTTTCCTAAATTCTTTCTCTCTCTAAACGGTCCCTCTCCTTCAAATTCTCTTTAAACCCATAATTTTTCTTCTTCTTCTCCACTTTTTTTCTTCCCCAAAATCCAAAAATCCTCCATTAATCCTTACTAAAACCTTCTTTCCTTCCCTTTTCCTCAACTCTCACCCCCTAAAATCCACTCTAATCCACCAAACTTCCAAAACCCACCAACCCCACGCACCCCATTTCCCACCTGACCCCCCTTCTTTTTCCACATTTTTTTTCTTTTTTTCTTTTCTTAGTTTCTTCCATTGTTGGGTGTAAAGATGGCTCCTAAGGGTAAGAATGTTTGTAGTTGTTTAGGTACTAAGAGGAGTAGGAAAGGAGCGGCTACCGAAAGTTCTAATCGGGAAACCACTAATTTGCCACCTCAAAAATTTGGCAAGCAAACTGTAATGCACTATGAAAAGGATTGGTATGAATGTCAACAAGAATCCAAGTACCTAGGTGATTAGTATGTAGATGAGGGGTGATTGGGACAGGAATTTCCCTACATTCTCGCCCAAATCCATGTTTTGGGACTCCAATATGTCTTCATCGATCAAGGTGAGTGCAATTTAAGCTTAGTCCGTGAATTTTATGTGAATTGGAATACACATTGTGTTGAGTTGAACCGAGGGTTCATTAGGGAAAGTTGGCTGAGATTTACTGTGGAAGCACTGAATGATTTTTTGGGTACACCAAATTGTGACAATGCTGAATTTATGGCAATGATTGAAAGACCTCCTTATCGTGATATTAGGCATACTTTGTGTGGGGTAAATTCTGTTGCGCAGTGGGATAGGGTTAGAGACACGGGACGTCATTTGACTCTTCATGTGGCCCTAGAGATGGTGATATTGATGCGGGCCGTTGATTGGCAGCATGTGGCCTAGAGGCCGAAAAGGAGTTCTCTTTTACCTTTTCACTTTGTTTTACTTTGCACACTGAGGACAGTGTTTTCTTTAAGTGTAGGGTGGAAGTTAAACTTCATTTTACATAGTTTATTGCTTTATTGAGTCTAGTTAATTAAGTTAGTTTTTAGTTTATGCTTAATTTTTTTTTTGGGTTCATCAGCGTTTGTTTTTGGTACTTTTACTGAGGATAGTCCCTTTGAACTGACTAAGACTAGTTTTATTACTTTATTGAGTCTTAGAGTCGTCGTAGGAGTGACAATTCCCGATGATGGATGGATGACGACCGTCTCAAGGGAAAATTAGTCACATAGAGGAGTAGGATTAAGAAACAAACCTTGGTCTTTTGATACTATGTCCGAAAAAGTTAGCCAAACGTCATGGGTAGTCATAATTGGAAAGATACAAAAGATTGATAACCTTGAAACAAGCATGTGTTCTTAGTTTTGACTCAAAAGAAAAATAAATGGGCTTAAGTGTAGTAGTACGATAATGCAAGTTGTATGAGCATGCTATTTGATAAATCCTTATGTGTGTTGTGATGCCATGTGTGGTAAGTTGTTGTTAGTTCTTGCTTCAATTGATATCTAGAACTTGCCTTGTATGTGTTGAATAAGTAGCTTATATGACTTAGGGAATGTGATTGAGGTGTTTCTTTGAAAAAAGCCAATTCTGGACTCCAATTGTATGCCTACCATTGAAATTACCCCTAGTGAAACCCCATTGAGCCTTTAGCCTTGTTTGTTGATAAGCCACACAATAAGCCGAAACCCGTTTGCTTGATACCAAAGTCTTTTGATCCCAATGAAATCCTTAATGCACTATGTTAAGAAGAAGGGTTGAAAATGTTGTTTGTTATGAGAAAGGGTGAAATGCTAAATTGTGTGGAAAACAAAAGAATAAGTGAAACTCTGTTTTGGCCCTGGTCCTTAGTGACATTGTGCACCTCAACTAAATTGTGGGTGGCTATTTCAAAAATATGCTCTAAACTTTGGCCCTGGTCCTACCAAGGATATTGTGTACCTCACTCGGACCTTAAAATCTAGTGAGGGTGGCTAGTGCAAAGGCATGTATTTAGAAAACAAAAGAGAGAAAAAAATGAATAATGGGCAAAGATGGAGCAACAAAAGGGAAAAGATTCATGAAGTGTGTACTAACAAGAAAAAAAAGCTAAGGAGGAAGTTGTTGGCATAACAATGAGATGTGCATTAGGGAGGTGTATTCACTAAAGTGATTCCTAAATATTCCCTCCCTTACCCTAAGCCGACATTACAACCAAATGAAAGTCCTCTTGATTCCTTGAGAAATACAAAGTGAAAGTGAAAATACACTATGGGCAAGCTTATGGCATGTTAAGAGAAGTAAGAATTTCATTTGTGAGTGAATTGATTGTTTGAAAAATAGGCCTTGTTCATATTATGATTGCTTGAGTGAAAGGCTATACTAAACACAAATAAGTGAGGGCATTCATGGCATATGTTTGGATTATCTAATTGGTATGTTTGTATGAGTTTGCATTAGCCTGGAAAAATAGTAAAAAAGTCATTATTTGAGCATATGTGTTGTAACTTGGTGTAAAAGTTTTGAAATGTTGCATCCATTTTGAACTACAAAATCATGATTAAAAATGTTTGGTTGATTTTAAGGTGGGTTGATAAGTCCAAGGGATATGCAAAAACGTGTGATTTAATAAGATAAAGTTTGTTCGAGGACTAACAAATGTTTAAGTGTGGGGTGGTGATTTTGGGCATAATTATATGCCCAATTACTACAAATTACCCATCTTTTAACGTGAGTTTAAGGACATTCACTAATCTAACTAACATGCTTTACTTAGAATTGCGATGATTGCATACTAATATACATGATTAGCGATTTTGCAGGATTCCTAAGGGAAGTGATTGATGCAAGGAAGGAAAAGGAGTTGAAGACGACAAGAGCTAAAGCTAGCGCGGTTCCCCAACATCACTGGTGTAGCAAGGGCGTGACACGCCAAGGCCCAGTTACTGGGGCTGCATTTTGGCGCGCCAGCCTGCCAGGCGCGATTTGGGAGCGATGCCCCACCCTTGTTCCGACTTTACCAGCAAAAACATTATTAAAAAGGATTCTAATTGTAGTAGATTTCGATTCTATTGTCCCCAACTATTATAAATAGACCCTTAGGGCTCCATTGTTAATGTTCAACTTTTTATTGGTGTGCAAGAGCAAGTATCATTGTTTGTAATAGGTTTTGATCTTCTAACTCTTTTATTTTTCGGAAATCACATGAACAATTGTATTTTGTGGTTTTCTAATAGCATGAGTGGCTAAATGCCCTAGTTCTGGGGCTATAGCTACGAATCGAATGTTGAATATTTAAGGTTTATGAATCAATTCTTGGTTGTCATTATAAGTTACTTCTATTTTCTTGTTTCAGTATTTTATGCTTGCGCACCATAAGATAAACCTATTGTCTAATCTTTAAATCGAGAGAGGAGGGATTAGATAGATCAACGAATATAGAGAGCTTGATCGACCCATTAAGTTGAGGTGATTTGTATTCAGGAATGACGCCTGGATGAACAACTCGCTTGGTTACGAAACAAGATGAAATATAAATCCTCGCCAGTTAGTCTATTTATCCCCGCTCAACGATGTAGTTAGACAGCTAACTGGAGTAGGTGACTAGAGGTGTCTAACCCGACTCATACAATTAACCCTATAAATCAGTAACTTGACAACTAAAATTAGTTCTAAGCCGATAATATGATACATGAGATTTATTGCATGCTGCAGCCCTGGAATTGTCTTTTACTTGCTTGAAACATCATCTTAAAGTCGTTCACAATCAGTTACTATTAGTTATTGCATAATTCGTAGTAGTAGTAAACAACCATCACCAACTTTTGAAAAGGTTACTTTTATTTTATTTGTGGAATTGAGTGTTAGATATAAATCGATCATAAGTCCCTTGGGAACGATAACTCATTTCTTTAAAGAATCTATATTACTTGCGCGACCACGTACACTTGTGTGTATAATGGGGAGCAACAAGTCCCTTGTGAGATGGCCGGCCCGACATCTGGCTACTAATGGAGAGCACTCCAAGTGGGTCCAGACCCCGAGTTTGGGTATTAAAAAGGCGACCCTGACCTTTGCCGCTAAATATTTTTGGTTGCTGGTGCGTAACCGTGTGTCCCATACTCAGGTAGATAATGTGCTCACATGGGATCGTGCGGTGATGGTTGCAACTATGGTTGCCGGGTTGGAGATAGATTTCAGTCGCATCCTAATTTCGTAGATCCATGAGAGGGCCTTTAAGGCCACCACCACTTTGCCTTTTCCCTGCCTCATCTTTTAGCTTTGCACGGACTCCGACGTACAAGTTTGGCATTGTGACCGGTTGCTTCAGGCAACCAAGACTCTTGATATAGGCCTTATTCGGGATGAGGCCAATGTAGCTGCACATCGCAGGGAGCCACCGGTTGAGGTGCCACCATTGGGTGATGATCCTGTAGCAGATATGGAGCAGATGCATGATGATGACACTTCCCCTCCAGCCACTACAACAGAGGCCTAGGCTCCTCCGTCTTCAACCGCCACTCAGGCCCCTAGCTCGTCCAGAGCCACTCATTCTTTTGGTTCCACCGCCATCCCTCTAGCTCGAGTACAGAGGCTCGAGGCACAGATGCCTACCCTGCTTCAGCATGTGAGGCCATGGATGCAGCGTGCTATAGCGGAGTTCGAGGCTAGGATTGAACAACGAATAGAGAATATGATGGACCAGAAGGTTCAGGTCATTCATCATCGCCTGGATTCCTTTGATTTGAGAGTCATAGAGAGGTCGGCCCCGATTGTTGATGTGACCACCTTCCAAAATGAGATAGAGAGCCTCCGTGTTAATGTCATTGTATTTCTCGCTCCACCAGAGTCTGAGCCAGAGTCTGCCCCTATGGCACCGATTGATGATATGGTGTTGAGTGCCTTATTCAGAGATGGTATGCCACCACCATATTCTTTCTGTATTTCTGGGAAGCGCCCCCGCTCTGGTCGTACTTTTGATGACACTGAGGCTGAGAGAGCGAGAAAGAGAAAGCACCAGCAGATTGAGGTGGCTCGGAGGGCATCCATAGTTGACGAAGAGATAAGACAACAGAGGGCCAGGAAGATAGGTGTGGGCCCATCTAGCAGTATGAGCACTACTGATGGTGCGTCGAGAGTTGATCATAGCACTCTTAAGAGTGCTGAGATGGTAGATGGGAGCGCTACTGATGGCATTCCAAGTGTTGATCCAACGAGTTCTGGGAAACCAGACCCACCCACTTCTTGAGTGGTCTTCGGCACATATGCTCCGCAGGTTTGCTTCACCCGATCCTTTGCTTTTTATATTTTTGTGCATTGGGGGAAATTTCACTTTATTTTGTTGGGGTGGGGTAAATGGATTGTGAGTGATAGGGTGAAGTCTGAGTAACCCAACTCATAATCCTCTCTTGGGGCTTTCTTGCATGTGTTATTTTCCGGCATGTTTAGGGATGTATGTGTAGGAGAAAGTAGAAACATGAAAGCATGATGGCATAAAATGCATAAAAAAATTATCCCTGTCCAAAAATGTTAGAATGTGCTAAATCGATAGTCTTGATGAGTTGAATGTGTTGGATCTCAATGTGATATGATAAGAAATCGATGTGACCTCATGACTTAAGCTAAAACTTGAACTGGGTAATCTGATAATCTAATAATGCAACAATGTGCCAAGAGTGTGTGAGAAAAGTTGAATGTTCAGACAGTTTGTGCCAATCTAGAACTTTCCCAGTTGGTCCTACTAAGATGATCTAGGCTAGAAGTTGGGAAGTGATCATAGGCCCTTATTCAAATTAGTCCACTTAAGCCTAAAATGATCTAAACAAATGAAATCAATGTTCCCTTTGATCCTAATGCTTGAGCCTTAAATAGACCATTTCTTTTGATTCACCTAACTCACCTTCCCGAAAATAATTGTCTTGGCCCCGGTCCCTCCTTGGACATGTGCACCTTGACTTAGGCCAAAAGCCTAAGTTGAGGGTGACTAATTCAAAAGTTACATTGACCTTTGCCTTAGTCCGACATCAGATATTGTGCACCTCAACTAATGCAAAATCCATAAGTTGAGGGTGACTATGAAAGAGGAAACCAAACGAAAAAAGGGTATGAAAAGAGTTGTGTTGAAAAGAGAAAAAGAAAAGATAAAAGGGGATGTGACTTTGTGCAAAAGAAGCAAAAAGATAATAAATAAAAGTGATGAAAGAAATAAAGAAAAAAAGGTGAAAGAAAAAGAAGAAAGTGAAAAATAAGAGACAAAAAGTTAAAAGTCACATCCATGTTGAAAAGAGTCAAGGGAAAGAAAGTAAAATGAAAGGATGTCAAAAATAGGTTGAGAAAATAGGTAAAAAGCCAATGTAATGTCAAGGAGGGCAGAAAGTCACTGAAAATATCCAAATGTACCACACCTGACCCTGAGCCTACGTTACAAGCTAACAAAATCCTATAGTGATCCTAGCAACTAGTTTGGGGAGTTTAAGCAGTGAAAATAAGGGCAAGCCTATGGTATTGAGCACTAACTGTACTTGAAGTCACTTCTGAGCATGACTGTTGAATGATTCCTAAAACTCAAAATTCATATCTTCTGTGTGAAAAGGATTTCGTTTGAAGTGAGGGCACTAGTTACATTGTCGGAAAGTTGGTATCTTGGTGATTGTGAAAAGTGTATGTTGTGGTGTCTATTAGTCGATCTTTGTCATATCTTGATCCGCATGAGTTAGCTTGTTGAGTCTAATAAAAATTATTTGCACTAAGAAGATGGAATGGGTTGAAATAGCCATGTGATTGCTGAGTTTGTATATCTGCTTCTACACAAGTGTCGTGCAGAGTGTTAGTGTGTCGCTTGAGGACAAACAACATATTTAAGTTGAGGGTGTTGATATACCGTGAGCTTACAGTATTTTTGATACATTTTACTTAAAAGTTGTGTGTGTCTAGGGCCATTTTGTATTGGAAATAATGTTTTTGTGTCATGTTTGCAGGAAATAAGCTTGGACGCGATTTAGTAAGATGACAGATGGAAAATCTACAGAAGTAGCCATCCACGAAGGGACCTACGGATCGTAGGTCCTATGATGGTCTATCAATGGTGGGCGTAGATGGGAGCATCAGGGAAGTTTGACCAAGTATGGAACCACGAAGCAACCTATGGACCGTAGGTCGACCTACGGGCCGTCCTGCACGTTCGTAGTAGGTGTTCAGAGAGTTGAAGTTTTAGTACCTGATGAAAATCCTAAGTGTGGAGCCACGGAAGAGGACCCACGGACCGTAGGTCAACCTACGGTCTGTTCTGCACGTCCGTTAGTGATGAACTGGAGTTGAAGGTTCCAGCCTATGCAGAAAAGTTCTAAGTGTTGACCAACGGAAGGGACCTACGGACCGTAGGTCGACCCACGGTCCGTAGGTCAAGTCGTCGATCAAAGTCGCGTCCAAAATTCCTTTTTGTTTAGGACATGTTTTTCTATAAATAGGGTATGTAAACCTCGTTTTTGGGGGTTAGACATTATTGTTTACTTTTAGTTCTTGATATTTTCTTGGGAATTAACTTGCAAACTTTGGCAATTTGATTTCCGGATTTCGGTTTATAAGATTTTCGCTTTGAAATTCAATTGGAGATTATGGGTTTCTTCTACTCTAAACATAAGTTCATGAATTCTCTTTACAAAAATATGAATTGTGTTCTTTCAAGCATGAGTAACTAAATCCACAACTAAGGTTGTGGGAACCATGAGCAATTAACAACGTATGAATAATAATTAAGTAATTCTTGAATAGTGTTGATGCATGTATTGGTAATTCTTTCGCTTAGAAGTATTTTTAATGGTGGACAACGTTAGAACTCGCCTTGTTACTACTTGTCGGACCAAGGAGGTAGTTAATAAGAAAAGAATTATCAACAGAGATTTAGTGTGATACTATCTAATAGTCTAATGTCAATTGGTGCGAGGGTGAAAACTAAGTCATACATTGATGTGATGTCTAATCTGAGGTAAAGGTAAGGGTTAGTAAATTATATACACGTAGCCGGACCAAGGTGCGGAGTGAAATTCCCTATTTGGAGGACCAATCACTTAGGAATACATATCTTACCAACTTTGCATGTAAAACACTAGTAAAGGATTACGATTATTAGGAATATCGCGTTAAGAGCTTATGGGGAAGTTACTTAAACAACCATCAGTTATTTGTTTCACAAATCCCCCCCCCCCCCCTTTATTTACTTGTCTCGGAAATAAGTTGACTAAACGAATATAATAGTGAGTTAAGTTTAAGTCTAAACCATATTCCTCGTGGGATTGACCCCAACCTACAAGTTGGGTTCTTTATTTGACAACGATCGCTTATATTTCTTTAGGAAAGTGTAATTTGAGCGTATCAGTGGTATAATCATTTGAGCGAATTTTTGCTAATGGAAGAGTATAAGAATGACTCTATTCATCTTTGTATTTTTATACAAAGGTTGAAATTTAAATTTGTTATAATATTTGTATATGTTGATGACTTGAATATCATTGGCACTCCTAAAAAGCTTTCAAAAGATATGGAGTGTTTGAAGAAAGAATTTGAAATGAAAGATCGTAAGATAAGATTTTGTTTTGGCCTACAGATTGAACATTTGACAAATTGGATATCTATCCAACAATTAACATACACTAAAAAGGTGTTGAAGCGATTTTACATGAATAAATCACACCCATTGAGTATCATAATGGTTGTGAGATGGTCTGATATAAATAAAGATTCATTCCAACCTCAAGAAAATGAAAGAACTTCTTGGTGATGAAACTTCATATCTCAGTGCTATCGGGGCACTTATGTACCTTGTCAACAATATCCGATCAAATATTTAATTTACAGTAAATTTAGTGGCGAGATTTAGCTCATGTCCAACAAGAAGACATTGGAAAGGTGTTAAGCATATATTCAGATATCTTCAAGGAGCAATTGAGATGAAATTGTTGTATCCTAATGCATTCAAGTCAGAAATGATTGATTATGCAGATGCGGGATATTGATCTGACCCACATAAAGTCTGATCTTAGACAGACTATTTATTCGCATATGGAGGTATAACTATATCATGGCGTTCGATGAAAACACACAATTGTTACTACTTTTTCAAATCTTGTGGAGATAATAGTCATTCATGAAGCTAGTCGAGAGTGCGTATGGTTGAGATCAACGACTCAACACATTTTGCAATTATGTAATCTTTTTCTGCCAACAAAGATTCCAACAATATTATATGAAGATAATGTTGCTTGCATAGCTCAATTAAAGGAAGAATAAATCAAAGGAGATCGAAAAAAACATATTTCACCTAAGTTCTTTTTCACACATGATATTAAACAAAATAGTGAAATATATGTTCAACAGATTCGTTTAAGTGATAATTTTACAAATTTATTCACAAAGTCTTGCCAATGTCAACATTTGAGAGCTAAGATAAATGATTAGAATGCGTCAGATTCGAGATATCAAATAAAAATTTTATTGGGGAAAGTAAAATATGTGTTGTATTCTTTTTTTTCTTGAAAGTTTTGTTCCATTAGATTTTCCTGGTAAGATTTTTAATGAGGCGGCACTCAAGGCGTATCACAAGATATGTATACTCTTTTTCCTTCACTAGGTTTTTTCCTACTGAGTTTTTCCTTGTGAGATTTTAACGAGACAATTATTTATAAACATATCCAAGGGGGAGTGTTATGAATTCATTTAATTGTGGATGTTTTATTCATTTAACTCTTTAACATACATGTATCTTTTAATGTATTACTTAAATATTGTACCAACATATTTGTTAAAGGTTGTAAATTGTGCACCCTATAAAAGGGTATTAGAAGATACACTTGAAAAGAATAAAATAAGACTCTCTACATTCTATTGATTAGGATGGAAGATAATAAAATAAGACTCTCTAATAAGAACAAAGTTGATTAGGATGGAAAGATTTTGTCCGCCTCAGTATATACTATTGTATTTGTTTTACTGATTAAATGAAGACAAAATGATACTTATTCGCCTTTGTGGAAGATATACTTGAAGAGAATAAAATAAGGCTCTCTACATTCTACTCTCAATATCATTTTGTCTTCATTTCTTGTTTAAAAAGTGGATCACTGCTTTATGGAGAAAGAACAAAGTTGATTAGGATGGAAGACTTTGTCCACCTCAATACTTATTATTGTATTTATTATATTGATTAATTGAAGACAAAATCATACTTCTTCACCCTTGTGGAAGATACACTTGAAGAAAATAAAATAACACTATATTCTACTCGCAATATCTTTGTCTTCATTTCTTCTTTAGTATTCTTATATTTTCCTCTCATCTTATAAGAATTTGTACCTTTTTTTATTCTTCTTTCCATTTTTTCTCCTTGATAATATTTTGTAGGTCTATAATGCACTTTTACTCCCTTTTCATGATGTTTGATTTTCTTTGTTTATATTTCTTTGGCTACTTGAAAGTAAGAGTTGTGACTTATATGTTTTTATTTTGAAAATCAAATGATTATATAAATATAAATTTGTACGAGCAGATTAATCAAATAATTTTCAAAATTCTAGAAAGTGAATCGTTGCTTTGTGAAGAAAGAACAAAGTTAATTAGGATAGAAGGACTTTGTCCACCTCAAATCCTCAATACTATATTTGTTTTATCGATTAATGGTCTTGTCAAAAACTTATTTTGATCGTCTCCCTGGTATCCTCCCACTTTATTTTGATCTTAATTTATTTACTTTTCTCATATTTATTCATCTACTTTTGTTCACTGTGCTCGAACAATTAAGAAAATTATGCTGTTTTCTTTAATTTTGAGAACACACCAGCATGGATTTTAATACTGAGGAAGTTGATTTACTAGATTGCGTCTCTCTCTCTCTCTCTCTCTCTCTCTCTCTCTCTCTCTCT